>JAFFST010046841.1:15200-37119 GCA_022414735.1 Noturus placidus
TTTGTGTTTACTTGTGTTGTCCTTGACTATTGTTTAAATTGGTTTGATGTTCCGAAACACTTAAGTGTGACAAACATGCAAAGGAACAGGAAATGAGGAAGGGGGCAAACACTTTTTCACACCACTGTATGTTGTTGCCTTTCAGAGACGAGACGTCGTGTGTGTGTGTGTGTGTGTGTGTGTGTGAGAGTGTGAGAATACTCACCCCGAACCTCAAATTGGCTGTACTCGCGAGAACGTAGCACTGGGTGGGCCAGGCAGAACCAGGGCAGCTGCTTGCGAAACTGAGGCAGTAAATAGTGAGTGAGGAAGCCCACCACACCAGCCAGAATATACAGAACAAAACTGAGAGCAGGCTGAAAGAGAAATGGAGACAATTCAGGGACCAACCACCAGGCATATATGATTAAACAGTAAACCCTATCCGATTTTAAAAAATAAATCTGTCACTTAAGATGATGGACTTTTACATAGGTCCTTAGCATCAAAGGACATGTAAAATCAAGTCAAATATCTCTTTAAACAGAAACAAGACAAAACCCATTACTGTGGGCACATAAATTAAAAACCAAATCTAAGCCATTACATTAGGATTCAGCAATAATACACCCCACTTAACTATTATTATTATTATTTTATCGCAATATTATACACTCCCAGATTAAGTAAGGAATTACTAGAGCTAACAAACCTGCAGAGCAATGAAGACAGTACTGGCACTTATGGCAAAGCTGATAATGGCCATGAGGGGACACATGACCAGGTCCGAGTGTAAAATCTCCTTCTGTAACAGAGAAAGAAGCAGTGTGAGAATAAGAAACCAGACTCAGAAACTCAGACTCATGACCACTTTGTTTTTATAATTTTTCCAGCAGTGATAAGTGAAGGTACTGAATGTCCTGAATACCACAGAGTTACGCAATTTCTCTGGTAGTGGGTCCTTGATCTCCAGAGGAGGCTCCTCAGGAGACCTGCTTTCCAACTCTGGAAAGAATTTGGAACGGACCAAAGACCTGCCACACCACAGGGAAAATAAAATATTAAAATAAAGTTAACATCAGCCTCAACACAGACACCAACAAACATACCGTATTTTCCGCACTATACGGTGCAGTGTCAATTACGGGGTCTATTTCTGTACTTGACCAATACATAAGGCGCACCGTGTTATAAGGCGCATACGGTTGTTACACCAACCAAAGTCGCACAACATTTTTACAGATTTTGGAAGTCAGTCCACACATAAGGCGCACCGGATTATTAGGCGCACGGACGATTTTGAGAAAATGTAAGGCTTTTAGATGCGCCTTATTGTGCGGAAAATACGGTAGGTGTCTGAATGAGAGTTCAGCAGTCAAATAATCTTCAAGCTGATACTGACCACAGCACAGTGGGATCACTGCTTTGTCTGCTTAAGTGGTATGATAAGGCAAGGAGGAGGCCACAGAATACAGAGAAGAGCACTGGAACATGAGCCTCACCCCATGGGGCCTACGTACAATACAATAAAATGTGCATCATGACATGATGAAAATCAGCTTTTGTAGGATGCTTTGTAGCTCAAAATAGCTCACTTACATTGATAGCACCAAGGCAAAAGCCATAAACCAGAGTTGCTACTAACACACTGCGTAACAGACTGTAGAGTGAGGACAGGGGGCTTGTAGTGGCTAAAACACAAAGACAGATTAGACTTTGGACTAAAAAGGAGTACGTCTATGTATCTGTGTATTGATTTCTCACCAGTTCCACCAAACAAGTGCATGTCAACCTGCTCCAGCAAACACATGAGAAAGGTGTTGACCTGAGGTAGAAGTCCAAAGAGGAAGATGACTGGGAAACACAGAGTGAAAACTGCAAAGAAAACAAACAAAAAAAAAAAAAAAAAAACACGAAGAGAACAATGTGATCATTCTCCTCTGTGATGAGATTTTGACATTTACTATATATAATTCTGACAACTAGTCATAAATGTTTCTTTTTAATAAGTCAACAAGTAGCAGCATTTTAAACACAAAACGGCTTCCTATTCACAATAAAACCTATATACTATATTGAATTACATATGTGTTGCAGAACTAACTGTGCAATGGAAAACCAATAATTATAAACAATTGTTAATTTTGAACTACTATGAAGATCTTGTATAATCTTATGTACTTTTGAATGTAAGCATGGAAACAATTATGAAAAAAAGTGAGAAAAAAATAGTTTGTCACAAATAATTAGCATTTTATTCAGGTGGCTAAAACAAGAAAAATACGCATATGTGTAAAATGAATGGAAATATTGTGAAAATTCCAATAGTATTTGAACAGTAAACCCAAACACCTCACTAATGTAGACAGAGGATGTGGAACTGAGTATCAGGATTTTAACAAGTGACAAACCTATGAGCATGTCTCTGGCACACAGCAGGAAATGGGCAGAGAAGAAGGTTACTCCATAGAGGGAGAAAGGCTGCAGGTTGCTGGAACGGCCAACAAGATCAAAGACCCAGATCAGCATACAGCACAAGCAGAAATACACCGGCCGGCTGTACACGATGATCCAGTTATGGCCCTGTGCAAGGACATCATACAGTGTTTACTGAGAATAATCTTCCCAGAGGTAGCTGAAACAGCTCTCTGAGGCAGTGAGCAAAATAAACAAATAAATAAATAAAATCCATGTGTGTACTCACATGCATCGGGGAGGCTGCGTCAGGTTGCACGCTCTTGAAAAAGACAAATAAGAATGAGTACAAACTATAAAACTGCACACTCCAAGTGTATTAGCATGCGATTTCTTGTGTCTGAGCTCACCTTCAATAAGGAGTACTGGCAGCTGGCGATGACGAGGCAGAACTGGAAGACCCAAATGTCCCTGAAGAAGCCGTGCAACAGCAGCAAGAAGCCAAGAAAAGCCACCATGCTGGCCAACACCACCGCAAACACATTCTCGCCAACCCGCCGATTCCTGCAGTGCAGATAGCCAAAATAAACATACAGAAATACTGCAACCTAAAAACCTTTTAAATGAATAATTCAGCCATCCATTCATATTCTACACCGCTTATCCTTCCTTTAGGGTCACAGTGAAACCTGGAGAATATCCCAGGGAGCATGGGGGACAAGGCGGGGTACATCCTGGACAGGGTGCCAATCCATCTCAGGACACAATCACATACACATTCACACACCCATTCATACACTATGGACACTTTGGACATGCCAATCAGCATACCATGCATGTCTTTGGACTACAGTTGTGCTGTATTCCTTACTTAAATATATTGAGTTTAAATTTCTTTTCCAAAGAATATGCCAAAGAACTGAGTAGAACATGCCCAAACATTTCAATTCTAAGGATTTCACACATAAGCACATATAATAAATATGATTCACCTTGTACACTAAACTTTAAATATATTTCAGTATAGTCCAAAGGCTATCTTTTAAACACTGACCCTCGCATTTTTTTGTATTTTTAAGATGTACTCCTGTATACTTCCAGTATCTCACAAAAGTGAGTACACCCCTCACATTTTTGTAAATATTTGATTATATCTTTTCATGTGACAACACTGAAAAATGACACTTCGCTACAATGTAAAGTAGTGAGTGTACAGCTTGTGTAACAGTGTAAATTTGATGTCCCCTCAAAATAACTCAACACACAGCCATTAATGTCTAAACCGCTGGCAACAAAAATGAGTACACCATTACATGAAAATGTCCAAATTGTGCCCAAAGTGTCAATATATTGATTGTGTGGACACCATTATTTTCCAGCACTACCTTAACCCTCTTGGGCATGGAGTTCACCAGATCTTTACAGGCTGTCACTGGAGCCCTCTTCCAATCCTCCATGACGACATCACGGAGCTGGTGGATGTTAGAGACCTTGTGCTCCTCCACCTTCCGTTTGAAGATTCCCCACAGATGCTCAATAGGGTTTAGTCAATCACCTTCACCCTCAGCTTCTTTAGCAAGGGAGTGGTTGTCTTGGAGGTGTGTTTGAGGTAGTTATCATGCTGGAATACTGCCCTGTGGCCCAGTCTCTGAATGGAGGAGATCATGCTCTGCTTCAGTATGTCACAGTACATGTTGGCTTTCATGGTTCCCTCAATGAACTGTAGCTCCTCAGTGCCGGCATCACTCATGCAGCCCCAGACCATGACACTCCCACCAGCATGCTTGACTGTAGGCAAGACACTTGTCTTTGTACTCCTCACCTGGTTGCAGCCACACATGCTTGACATCATCTGAACCAAATAAGTTTATCATGATTCCAGTAATCTATGTCCTTAGTCTTCAGCAAACTGTTTGCAGGCTTTATTGTACATCATTTTTAGAAGAGGCTTTCTTCTGGGACGACAGCCATGCAGACCAATTTGATGCAGTGTTCGATGTATGGTCTGAGCACTGACAGGCTGACCCCCACCCCTTCAACCTCTGCAGCAATGCTTGCAACACTCATACATCTATTCAGGGAACCATGAATGCCAACATGAACTGTGACATACTGAAGCAGAACATGATCAGTATGCAGTATTCCAGCATGATGATAACCCAAAACACACCTCCAAGACAATCACTGCCTGGCTAAAGAAGCTGAGGGTGAAGGTGATGGAGTGGCCAAGCATGTCTCCAGATCTAAACCTTATTGAGCACGTGGAGGAGCACAAGGTCTCTAACATCCGCCAACTCCGTGATGTCATCTTGGAGGAGAAGAAAAGGACTCCAGTGGCAACCTGTGAAGCTCTGGTGAACTCCATGCCCAAGAGGGTTAAGGCAGTGCTAGAAAATAATGGTGCCACACAAAATATTGACACTTTCGGCCCAATTTGTACATTTTCACTTAGGGGTGTACTCACTTTTCTTGCCAGCGGTTTTGACATTAATGGCTGTGTGATGAGTTATTTTGAGGGGACAGCAAATTTACACTGTTACACAAGCTGTACACTCACTACTTTACATTGTAGCAAAGTGTCATTTCTTCAGTGCTGTCAGATGAAAAGATATAATCAAATATTTACAAAAATGTGAGGGGTGTACTCAGTTTTGTTAGATACTGTATGTACATGTGGTATGTGATGCCAGCTGGGAAGAAAATTTGCTTTCTCAAGATCTGACCAATATTTAAGAAATAGTATGCATTCTCTACATTTCCATGACCATATAATGAATGTGGTTTCCATGGATGAATGAAAGCATTGACAAAATTATTACTATATAGACTATACATGATCGATTCAACAAAAATGTGACGCTGTATAAATGTCACTCACCTATCCAGTAAGGCCAGAAGAGCCAGCCGGTCATAGCGCACTCTAAGCCACTTTCCCGGCAGCACCCAGAACTTGTAGTACTGTTTCGGTTTGGCCTTCTCCTCGATCATCAGCGTGTTCTCCTGAGATTCCTGCAGGGACTCATGATCCAGGTCAAACTACGGAGTGAGAGAAAAAACAAGAAGGACCGATTTAAAACATGGTGGATAATCCAAATCATCAAGGTGCTTGTGAGAAAACACCAGAGGTTGAGGCTCACCTCAGGCATCTCCAAGGGCACCCTGCGCACCTGCATGCCCTGGAGGACCACAGGTCTAGGCTGCAGCACGGACAATGTTGGAGCCACGTCCTGCACTTCAGTGGAGGTAAAGCTGGAGGACTGGGACTGTCTTTCACGCTCCCTGGAAAAAACAGAGTTTAAACTTTGAACCAAGTGACCACAGGCTAAGGTCTGGACAGGTAAGAAAGACTATTTGACTGACACTTACTGCACTGGGTCCTCATACCCTCCTCCTGCAGGTCCAAACGTGTATGATCTTTTTATACCTGGGAATAATGAATTGCTGATGAAAAAGTGGCTCTCTCGCACTAAAGTACGAGAATGTGTAGTTTTCAAAATAATAGGCATTGAATAATTAGCTGTTGAGACCTAGAAATATCTCTCCACCTTTATCCTCGAATGCAAGGAACTATAAATATGCATGACTATGCAAATGAATCTCCATTTTTCGTGCCATACCAATCCAACCACTACCCCCTACTAGCTTGGTAAAACTGTATGCTACTACTAACATTGCAATGTAGCTCCTATGAAAAAGCAAGGTAGCAGTTTTGAAACTGAAGAAAACACATGTGCACCAGCACTACAGAACTGTTGATGGCAGTATGGTAAATTCAGTTATCAATTTTGTTTGCTGGTCAGATTCACTCAAGTGATAAATACAGTGAGCAATGAAGTCTGGCTTTACCACTCTCGTCATAAAAGTAGTGCACAGCTCCCTCAGAGGTGTCATCAAATGTGGACGCTTCATGCACTCCGCTTCGGGGGAGTAACAGGGAAGAGGCAAACTGTAGGGCTGTGGGTAGGGCACGTGCACGTGAATGGGACGAAGCACGGGTCCGTTGAAGATCTTGGAGACTGGGTGGGGAGCCCATGGTGGAGGGGGGTGGAGTGGGGTTACTGCCTGCATTATGTCTTCTGCGGATGGCCTGCGTCCTCTTGACACTGCTTACAGAGTCCCTTTTACTTCCTTCCTCGGAGGCCAAAGCTACAGGGAAGACATTTAATTTAGCACTGAGAGAATACACAGGCTTACATTAAGCCTAGATTAAACTGCAAAATTACTTTATGGTAGATAATTGACAGCTCAAAGAAGCTCTTAAAAAGTACCAAAAAACAGGCTAAAGACTGACGATGCATACTAATAAGCATCCTAGGGTGATTGACGTGCAATTATAATGCTTTTCAAGACTATACATCAAACAGAAAACACAGTGCGTGTGCGATCTACCTCCTCCCACAGCACCTTCTTCCAGTAGTTCTCCTGCCCTCCATCCGGTCTGGTTTCCAGCCCACGAGCCACCCAGAGAGTCAAGCCTGTGAGCCCTGGGAAAAACCTCTGCGTGTCCAGTGCGAGCCTCCAGGTCAGACTTTGACATGGTAAGGGGCCGTTGAGCAGGAGTGGAAGCTGCTGCTAATGGCAAAATGGTTGAAGCCAGAGTTCCTGTGCTGGTGTGACCTCCACCAGCACCATCCATGCTGAGCACCCTGGCATGAGTCTTGGCACTGGCCGTGCTGGCTGAGCGCTGTGCACTGCGAGTGTGTGAGGGGCCTACTGCAGCTGGCTCGTTCCCCTCGTTGGGACTAGGCAGCTGTGGAACGGGAACAGGTTGAGAGGCAACTCCAGGATCTGGGGAATAGCAGGAGGTAGACGAACTTGAGTCATCCTCATCATCTGAACTGAATCGGCGCTGTGAGCCAAGGCTGGAGGCAGCACTGGCATCACTGCCATCGTCCTCATCACTGGAGTCCTCGAACAGGCTTCCACTGTAAGCTTTGGCGCCTAGCCTGCTGCGCACAGGCACATAGTCCCTGCGTTGGCTGCGGCCATGATGACGGCGTCGATACGAGCCACAATCAAAACTGCTGCTGCCAGCAGCACCACGTTTACGCGGTGCTTTCCTGCGCCCAGGCCGCTGGGCCACGTTGCCACCAGCACGCAGAAGTTTCAAGTCTTTGGGCCGCACCACTTGCTGCTGCTGAACCTGCAGGGAAAATGGCTCTACCAGCAAGTAGGGTGCAGAGGTGACAGCCAGGGCGGGTTCCGAGCACACCAGACCTGAAGGCACAGAGACAGCCTGGCGTGGGGGCGGCACAGGAGGCATGGGTATGGCTCGAGCCTGATCGCAGAAGTCCGAAGGGCCACTGCTACCAGAAGGGGACGAATCGTGCATGGATGGGAGCGGTCCCGATGCATCCTCCCCCTCCACAAGAGTTCGATCCAGGCCCTGACCAGGGTGAAGCTCTTTGGAGGGAGATCGTAGCAGTTCGCTATCTGAGAGATCATCTGTGTCACTGCCTCCAAGGAATGCAGGGTCCTCTGGCCGCTGGCAAGACCCCTTAACCAGAACTGCAGAGGAGGGTATAGGAACCGACTTGTGTTGCTGGCCCAGCGATGGACTTTCAAGCTGTGTAGAGTCGGTCTTCTCACTGCGGTAGCTGCTGACTGTACTCAAAGTCTCTCGGTCAGTGGCCACACAGCTGTCTGTTGATCCAGCAGTCAGTGCCACACCGCTGTGACTGCATGGTTGCTCTGCTCCAGGTCCAAAGGTCACTGGGTCAAGTCCAAGGCCCAACAGGTTCTCACTCAGTTCTTCGCTCAAGCTGCTCTTGATGAGAGGGCTGAGAGGCGCATCGCCCAAGCTTTCAGACTCCGCCGAAGGGCCAAGTGGGGAATAGCCACCAATTGCAGGCTCCTCCAGCCCTCGCTGTGCCTGCTGCTCCAGCACATTGTTGCAGGCCACTTCCGGCTCCTTCTCTTCTCCATCCTCCTGGCTGGATGGTGAGGGGGGAATGGAAGGGCAATCTGGCAGGGGCAGGCTCCCAAAGCCTACTGACCTCACTCCACCCACTCCCATGAGCCTGGGAAAATTCCCAGCAATGGCTGCAGCAAGACAGGATTGAACCACACCACTGGCTCCTGTTGGGTCACACACCATAAATAATCAATAATTTATTTTATGCCATAATACCTTCTAACTGAGCAACCTGACCTTAAATGGAATAGCCCCATTATTGTTAAGGTTAAATACTTAAACTACGGGTGTACAAACTGTGCCACTGCCTTAAGGGTAGTACTTCTTGTTGGTAATTGTACAGTGAAAATGTTTTGGGCCTCACTTATTGCATCCTGAGAGTTGTGCTGAAGAACCTCTCTGTGCGTCGAATTCAGACCATCACCGTCTTGCTCTTGCATCAGCTCTTTGAGGTCTGGAAAATGCAGAGAAGCATGAAATTAAATCTGTTTCACTTTCTGTCCGGGATATTAACATGCATTCTTTAGAATTTCTGTGCTTTCAAAATTGAATTGCTATTATGCTGCACACACCTATACATAGCAAATCTAATTATACTGGCAATATTAAAGATACAGGCCTTCATGAATAAATATGCTTCAACAAATATACATACCCTTAGAGCCTCCAGGGTCCTCAAGTTGTGGTAAAAATTCCTGGGAAAAGTAGGCAAAAAAACCCCAAATGGTTACTTGTACCACTTTGTACACACATTTTAAATATTAAAACTATTCTCACAATAAAAGCTTGTTTTTAATTTAGAATTTATACAACTGGAATTAAACACTTTACTCAAAAAGTCTAACACATATCTATTGGTACCGACCAATAGATTGCAGTTTTGCAGGATTCACATACTAATTCGGAATTTTCATGTAGATGCAAATCATATGTTCCTAACACAAGTATTATCATGTTCTCTGTAAAAATAATCTGTCCAAAATAAATAAGTCTAACTGTCTAAAAAGATGCAGTCAATCACACAGAGCCCAACAGCAAAGTCAAGGATCATTATCATAGACTTAATGTGTGTCATCAGATTATGCAGAGTAGCTTTTCTGTGCTTTCTGGGTTTTATTATTTGTATGGTAATGCTGATTTAAATTGTTGAAAAAAAAATTGCTCTCGTACAATGAAAGTGACCACTTGTCAGTACACTCTCCACTGCTTATATCTAGAGAGAGCCAATTTTAATATGTTAGTATGGGGATGTGAGAAGTATTGCTACCCACAGAATAGTTCAACACAGAAAAACAAAACAACCAGGCAGCAAAAATAAACTAAAACATGGACACAACTGCATTCTTTCTAGGACTTGAAATAGAAAATTGATCATGAATAAAGTTGCTAAACTCAGCAAAATAAACAAATAAATAAATAAATAAAATAGAAACGTCCCTTTTTCAGGAGACTGTATTTTAAAAGATAATTTTGTAAAATCCAAATAAGCCTTACAGATGTTTATTGGAAAGGGTTTAAACTATGTTTTTCACAGGAGAATGTGGAATAATTGTTTATGGTTCAGTGAACAAGCATGAAACAGTCCTTAAGACATGAACAGTTTACAGGCGGTAGGCAAAATACGTCACAGTTACAATAACTTGCAGTTAAAATAACAATAAAACCACTTTCCCACTGCACGGTACGGCTCGACTCGGCTCGCTTTAGTTCTCAGAGTTTGCTTTTCAACTGCAGTTTAGTGATGCGTCAACATGGGTGCCATGTTCCACTCCTTCACGTGAGAATAATGTTGTATTATCAATGCCATGTACAAATACACTGTCAGGCCGTATTCCAACCGCCTTTCCTGTTTACTGAACATGTTCTAGACCCTATGTAGTGCTCGATATGAATAAGTCAATAAATGCCTGTTTGGAAATCGGTATCAAGCAGGATATAAAAATCTAAGATGGAAACATTTGTTGTAATTTTATCTGTAATGAGAAAAGTGGGAAACCGTTTTGTGGGTTTCCCACTTTGGATAGTACCTGGTACTTTTTTTAGTGCCACCTCGGTCGAGGTTCCGAGCAAGACAAGCCGATACTAAATGTGAGCCGCGCACTGAGGGAGTAGG
Source organism: Noturus placidus (assembly GCA_022414735.1). Lineage (NCBI taxonomy): Eukaryota > Metazoa > Chordata > Actinopteri > Siluriformes > Ictaluridae > Noturus > Noturus placidus. Next base: position 25,622 of record JAFFST010046841.1, read on the forward strand.
GATTCTCTTTAACGGGTGGTTCTGTATTGTGCCTGAATAAATGCTCACCTGAGTGAACATGCAATAGGCTTGTCCCAGGAAGACATGAGGACTACAGATGAGGCAAAAGCAATAAACTGCAATGTCTAATGCAAGACACCCAAGACAGTGTTACAGGGAGAACAGATGATCGTCCTTGTAGTGGAAAATTACATACAACCCCCCCCCCAAGCCCACCGGTGATTGAGAACTTGCAAATGTCTTGGAGGAGGAGTGGAGTAAAATCTCACAGCAACAACTGACAAATCTGATACAAGAACTGACTTACTTTTTCTACCGACACCCCCACCTCCCGCCTTTGTTCAGGGACTCATTATTCCATTTTTTGTTTGTCAAATGTCTGTGAAACTTGCCTAGTTATGTCTCAGTTGTTCAATGTTTACACGTGTTAAGAAATTTGCTGGAAATAAAAGCAGTTGAATGTGAGTGGACGCTTCTTGCGCAAGTATTATTTCTGGAACTATAAACTAAACATCTCTTTTTTACATTGCGAGGCAGAAAAATCATTGACTCCCTCATACTCCCTCATCTGCCCTTCATAATTAAAAAGGGATCTCAAACAAGACAACCCAGATAAAGAAATCAAAGTTCTCAGATGCAGAACCTAGTTTTGACTATAAATAAATATGGCCTTAGTCCACAGGGTTTTTATATTAGTAACTAACTAAGTAACTTTATTACTGGGCATAGTGTAACTTGTACAAATAACTAGTATACCATCCCACTTATGCAACTGTGGTTGTTCAGCTTTTTTTGTTCCAGTACTACAAAGTGACGGATCACCAAAACATCAAAGTCAAAATCAATTGCTGCATGATCTGTATAAAATAAAATACTGAGAGAATTAGCTTGCCAGACATAGGCTATGGATAGAAGTGATCACAGCCATAGCACAATCACATAATTTCCGGTTTACATGAAGTAAAAACATCAGTATAAAAATTAAGCTGTTTTTGTAATTGTTTGTGATTACATAGGTTTATTCATTCAAAAAAATCTAATCTAAATGAAATCCCCAAAATTATTAAATAAATGCACTGAGTGTTAAAAGTGTAAGCAGGGTTTTATTGGCATTAAGTGCAAAAGACCATCCTCACCGAAACCTGATTAAGCCCAAACAAGGAATGCTGGGAGCTGCAGCGCACTGGAGGGGTTGAGTTCACCTTCCTGAACACAGTCATCTCCACACCAACACCACTACCCCTGATAAACACATATACAAGCACATAGCTGCTTATCATCATCATAACCCAACGACTAAAGACTGAAGCTATAAATAATAAAAGCTGCCTGGAAGCTTTTATTAACAAGATCAGATTCTCACAGTGCTAAATAACCAATACTACTGTAGTACTTCACCAGAAAAGTCTCTGCGCAAGTTGTTACTATAAAAAAAAAAAAAAAAAAGTATTAGAATGAATACTTTACATAAACCTTGCACGTGACATGTTTGTCAGAGCTGCTGTTACTATTACTGAACTATTCTGACCAATAAGGATTGAGAATTCAGCAGTGCAGTGGTATAAAGAGAATGGAAAACCTCACAGTTTAATAAAGTAATGCTGGGCAGCCCCAAAGATATATCCGTGTACCTGTGTTGGCTGCTATCGTGAGCTCCAGAACCCTCGTCACCTTCCTCCACTCTCTGAAGGTCTGTGGTCAGCGATGCCTGCCTCTTCTCCACAATCTCTCCCAGGTCAAACATCGCATGCAGTCGAAAGTTCACCACCTTTATAGCAGTGAAGAAGATGGCCACCACAACGCAGTATGCCCCTGCTACTACTACGGTGGGTGGCAGTGCCTGGAAAATATATGAGGAAAAACATAGCACAAGAATAAAGATAAATAAAGTCACTGGAGACACAATATCAGAATGAGGAGGAAAAAAAAGATAATTAAAAAAAAGAGAACAGTCAGGCCATTTCTAATCTTTCTAGAGTTTACACTCATGAGCGGAGTGGTTAAACTAGCACTGTCGTGACTGACAAGCTCATGAAGATTTCATCATGAAGATGTTCCTCTGAAACTTTTCAGATTATAATACTACACATGAACACCACAACCTAAAAGTATTCATCACATTGTGATTACCATAAACATTACGATTTAGAAATGTATTTTAGTCTAGTACTTGAGGACTCCACCCATGTCCCAGTATTGTTTTTGCTTGCAGTCTTTAACAATCCTTATTCAGATTTGACGAGTTTTACTTCAAGAGGTAGGGTCATGTATTTTTTTTTACTAGAGTATCTCTGGAGTATGAATATAAATAATAAATAATTAAATAATTATCAATTTGTATAGCGCTTTTTTACAATGGTACATTGTCTCAAAGCAGCTTTACAGAAATATCATTTTTACATTTACAAGCGACTTACTAATGAGAGCACATTCACACACCAATGGTAGCAGAGCTGCCAGCTTGCCATTGGAGGCAACTTAGGATTCAGTGTCTTGCCCAAGGACACTTCGGCATGTGGAGTCACCCGGGCCGGGATTCGAACCGCCAACCCCACGGTTAGTGGATTAGTGGACAACCCGTTCTACCAACTGAGCCACAGCCGCCCTTGTCATGTCACTAACTCTTTCAAAATCAAGGTGTCCCAAGAACCTTGAATCATATACGGTAGTGTTGATTCACTGTTTAGAAGAGGTTCATTTGATTCTGTATGGATTTATGAAAAAAACGAAACATATGTAATTGAATTACATATACATGAATCATAAGTAAATGAATCACATGTAAACATTCCTGGGCGGGGTGGGAGGGGCTGTTATTGGGGTAAAAATTGTTGATTCTGTATTGATATATTTTGTTGTACAGTACTCTGAAAAGTGTATGAGAATCAAGAAGAGTTCTATAGCATTTGACAGTAAGGACATAACATAAACCATGTTACCCCAAATGTAACTTTTGTTTTTCAACTATAAAAATGTTTACATTTAAATGCTTATGATGGAAAGAAACAAGATGTTCACTGCATTGCGTTAAGTTTGGTGTCAAACTTTACAAAGCTTAGCAATCACGTAGGTATTTAAGAAATGGCTCTGGTGTCTGACGTCTGTGTGTGTGGAGCATAGAAGCCAATTACACCAGCGTGTTTTTACAGAGACTTTGAATCAACGATTCATCACAGAAATATTATTATTTGAAAGAGGATGGTGACTGAGGTTGCATTTTATTACAACAAAAAAATTGTGATTACATTGGAAATGGCAAAAGAATAGAAAATAGCAGATGAATAAGATGAGCTGGCTTTGTTGTTTATTGTAGAAATTCACATGACAATGTGGGGTATATAAGCATGAAGTGTGTGTGCTAGGTTAAGACATCGCAGCCACACTGAGCAAAAACTTCCTGAATGGCTTCAACAAAACGTCTTGTGGAAAAAAAAGTACACATTAACATGAGCAGCATCATGAGTATAACTAACACAGCTTCACTCTCAAGTGTTGTCAAAGTGTAAAAAAATGGAACGTCTTTTTTCTTGTATAAATAAGAAAAGGCTGGCAGAGGAACATAATCCTCTATTAGTTTTACAAACACAAATCCACTGAAGTTAATTTGGTAATTAGCATTCCACACAACTCACCTGGACACGTTTCTTTATTCACTAAATATGGCCAAGAATAACATTTTCAAAAGACAACAACAGCCAACCTCATTTCCCCACCACTGGTTTAAAAAAATATTTCTTTAAAATAAAGGGAAAGACTTTTTCCCCCCACCCAATTCAGGGAGCATACGTTCATTTGAAAAAAGCTCACTGTTGCAACAGACTTTGTTTTCCTGCTGGAAATCAGTGTGCACCACAGAAATGCGGCTAGCCAATCAGATTGCAACCTTCAAGATTCTGAAGCTTTTGTCCAGAAAAGTGTGAAGTCAGAAGTGGGTGGAGCATCGAAGACTGAGACTAGCCAAATATAATTATGTTTTAATGTACGATTATGTTGATTCTGAAAAATGATCATCAATGCAGATTTTTGTATCTGACGAGATGTTTATTTAACCAACAACAGAAACAGGTTATAATTAAAAAAAAAAATAAACAGATTGAGTGAGTTCACCTTCAACATGCAGGCTACTTGCTTAAACAGGAAGTCAAATGGAGCAGTCAGAGAGAATGCGGGAAAAGTTAATATCGTTTACACTAAGTTCACATGAACGTCAACGTGAAATCACAAGCCTCAACAGTGCGAACGCTAAAACCCCCTCAAAAGTCCACTCTTTTTGCCATGCCCACCTGCAACACCACAGAAGAAAACATGCATCATAGACTAAACTTTGACGGCAAGAATAAAATAGGAGTAAAAAATGCAAAACCTAACACGGATAGTGTCACTCAAAAATTAAAAGCATGGCATGCATTAAACACGGACCGCAACAGGTCGATGATACACAAACATTAAAAAAACGAAAGCTCATGAAAACTCACCGTCTGGTGAATGAAATACAAACAGTTGACTTCATAGACCCATTTAAATTCATTAATAATGAAGCCTGTTTAATTTTGGGTCATTAGACTTAATGATGGGACGTCTATGTGATTTACTACCGTTTAAATAAAGATGTCGGGAGAAAGATCGATTATAAAATTTCAAGAAGCATGTGTTTTAATACACAAATTCGTTATCTGATTACAATTATTAGTAACGGAAATGAGTTGTTATTAGAAGAGGGTATAATCATTAAACTAGTCCTGGAGGAGAAAGTCTGTAAAGGAACAAGATGTGAAGTTGTTACGCAGACTTTGTTCTGCTTTGTATTTTTGGGGAATGGGGGGTTCAAATTGCCAAATTATATTGTTAGGGAGATTCTCATTTATACACCATCTTTTAGCAAATTAATTGATTATTTACTCATTCACTCAAATACATTTTTGACTATTAAAACACATTAGTTTTTTGCAGCCCTGTTTACCCAAAGTCTATTCTAGAATGGTGTCACTACCAGTTTCGATTAAGACACACACACAAGCTTCAGTTATCAAGAGCAGTCTCTAGATCGGAGGTCTTCAATAGGGGGTCCGTGGAGGTACTGCATGGAGGTCGCGAAGGTTTTGGTACCAGTTTGATATAACACAATTTCATACAATATATACAATTAGGGGGTCCCCGCTCCATCTCGCCATCAGTTTGGGGGTCCTTGGCCTGGAAAACGTTGAAGACCCCTGGTCTAGATTGTAACAGTGTAAAATCGTATGAAAGGTACATGCACACAGTGGCTGTCAATATGCCAAATTTTCACATTTTTTGTCAACATGCCAAGGTAGATGACGCTGGCATAATCAAAAGCAGTCCCTGATAACATCCATCAACATAACAGGGCTGACAAGGTCTACATGAACATTGCTTATTTGGAAGATTAAACAACTTCCAGGTCTTGGACCTTACCACCACTCACCATGTACAGAAGAAAAGGGAAGGCCAGAAGGAATATCCAGAGGTAGAGGTGGAAGCAGTTGGAGAAGGTGCTCTGGTGGGGGTCAACGTACCAGCCTCCGGTCAGTGAAGCCCACACCCCCTGACGCAAAATCTGTAGTGCTTGAGAGCCCATCTTTTCAGTGGTCCCTCCTCCACGTAGCTCAAATCCCTCCTTTCCTTAAAGTCTCTGTTTTAACACTTCCATTGGCGATGACTGCTTCATCAACTTATCAAAGAAGGTTACCCCCGATACTGATAACTCTCACTGATTGACTGTGATGGACAGAGTCCTGATCACATGCTTCTCTGTTTGACCTTTGCCAGTGGAAAAGGTGTACTCTGAAAGATGACCACATGAAAACGTTGCTTTTGAGCGACACAGCCGTGTGGGTTTGATCTCTTTACAGCGGTCCCAATGAAACGCTTCACTAAATACAAACATTCAAAGTAAGGAGAAGCTGCAGGCCTGCATACCTGACATCAAATCAATTAATCAGTCCAAGAAGTGAGTGACATTTAGACCTGAACACAGAACTGAGCCAGCTTTAAAGATAGGATTTGCTTATATTGTGCGACTTGAGAAATTTCCAAAAAAAATATGAAAGAATAAAAGAGCAGGATTATAATACAGGGGTTTAAGACTACAACTTCATCATCCTGAGATCTCCAGCATCTCCAGCTTTCAGAATAAAGCTGGAAACCTGGTCCATTTTGTAAAGATATGTAACATGATACACGCACTGATGGTAAACCTCTAACATTATTTAACACAGCTGGGTATCCAGCTGAATATGTGACTGTATTGAGGCACCAGGTCTAGGCCGGAATAGCACTAGCCACCGTTTGATCACCTCATTCTAGCTCATCTAGCCTCAGTGAACTCCAGGACTAGCTAAACCTGTAGGATAATTCCAACTGCTTTTCAAGAACATTACAAATTCATTTCATTCAACTATCCAGGTCCGAACTAGTGTTAGCAAGCCAGTATGGGAGGTGGGTTAACGCACAGAGTTAGCTAGTCCATACAGTACAACATAGTCCTTTAGCCGTGCTAGCTAGGCCACTTTCTCATAAACGGGCTTTATTAAATACGCACCTCCACACCTCTAAACTCACACACACGTGCAGTAAAGACTAAACAGCCTCGAGATTAAATAACCGGACATGGTCAGCACTTCCATTTCAGGAGCTAGCCAGTGAACGCGCCTGCTATTTCCTCAGCTAGCTAAACAGATTTCTGGCGGATCATTGGATTCTATGGTGCTAGCCAGGTTACCCAATAGCCTACTAAATCCCTCGAGTCAGACAAATTATCCGCGAGTGGAAATTCAGCTTTCTGCTCATTTTCTGCTCGTTACAGCGGACATTATTTTTGAGACGTCCTCCGTCGCGGCGTTTGATAAATCCTCTTTTCCCCCTTTTTTTTTTTTTTTTTTTTTAAACCAAACAAACTCGTCTTTCAATCTGCTAACTTCCACTGTCGAATTTGTCCATTCACACAGGTAGCAAACACCCACTAACCGGAAGTGAAAAGGTCTTAAAAATGATTGGCTGAGTAACCGATCTGTCTTGTCATAGCCGAGTGCTGATTGGATGTTGCAGTGAGCGTGCTTTCCATAATTTGCTTCTTGTTTCACCGATTGAGCAGAAGAGCTGTGTTGCCAGATCCTCGTTGTTAACGAGCTGTGCATAAAGAAATGTCTCGACATAAATGTCGAATTAGTAAAATTCACTTTTCATTTAAACGTAACTACTTTTTTATACGTTAAAATTGACATTTTAATTTAATGTTGACCTTTTCTTAAGTTCAATATTATATTTGAAGTTGCCTTTTTTTGCATTCAATGAAAATAGATTTTTTTTTATTTTAAACTTGATTATTTTTATTTAAAGCCCACGATCTATTATTTTTTATATATTATTGAAACTAATTTTTTATTTGACGTTGACTTTAAATATGACTTATTTTTATCATGACTATTTTATTTGAAGTTGACATTTTTTAACTTGTCTATTTAAGTGAGTATTTTATTGAAAGTTAAATGTTTGTTTGTTTTTTTATTTAAAGTTGACTTTATTAACATTTGACTCTATTCATACTAATGCGGCTTTAAAAAAATGTTTAAAATGTTTTCATTTAAAGTTGACTTTTTTTAATGGTGTCCTGCACTGTAAATTGCAGCACAGTACACACAGGAGAAATAGAAACAGAAAGTTTCAGACAAAACTCTTTCAATGAGTTGTTAAAACATAACACTCACCCAATGGGGACAAAGGAATTAAAACATTTAGACCTGAACACAGAACTGAGCCAGCTTTAAAGATAGGATTTGCTTATATTGTGCGAATTGAGAAATTTCCAAAAATATGAAAGAATAAAAGAGCAGGATTATAATATAGGGGTTTAAGACTACAACTTCATCATCCTGAGATCTCCAGCATCTCCAGCTTTCAGAATAAAGCTGGAAACCTGGTCCATTTTGTAAAGATATGTAACATTATACACGCACTGATGGTAAACCTCTAACATTATTTAACATGACTTTTTTAATGGTGTCCTGCACTGTAAATTGCAGCACAGTACACACAGGAGAAATAGAAACAGAAAGTTTCAGACAAAACTCTTTCAATGAGTTTTTAAAACATAACACTCACCCAATGGGGACAAAGGAATTAAAACATGTGCAAATATTAAAACTTTAAAGACTTAAACATTAATTATTTATACATTTAAATATTTTAACTATTGATTATTATCCATAGTTATTATTATCCATTATTAAACAAAGTCATAAATGATGACATTGACCTTGTTACTTGTTACTATAGAGAGAGTGGATGCTAAGACAAAAATGACTCCTTTGGTTCTTGCTTAGGATCATAAACATTCATTCACTCATTCTTCTTATATAACCACTTTATCCTGGTGAGGGTCACATTAAATCCGGAGTTTATCTTGGCAACAGGAATACATCCTGGAAAGAAAGGCCAGTCCATCACAAGGCACCATACACACAGATTCACACCTAAGAGCAATTTAAAGTCACCAACACACCAATCATTTATAAAGAACCTCAACTCTTCTCCTACATCAAAGACACACGTGTGAGGATGAAATGAAATGATCCATCGAATATAAGTTATGTCACATTTACATGCAACAATTTAAGATGCTGAACAATCCAGCCACTAAATCACAGGCCCTTCATGCATTACTACAGGCATTGTTTACTGTCTCTAGTGCAAGCGATGTAATCTTTTTTTTTTTTCATAACAATTTTTATTGATTCTCATACACTTTTCAGAGTACAACAAAATATATCAATACAGAATCAACATTTTTAGCCGATAACAGCCCCTCCCATTTGATTAATTTACTTATGATTCATGTACATGTGATTTAATTACATATGATTCATTTTCATAAATCCATACAGAATCAAACTTTTAATCCCAGTAACACCCCCCAAAGCAAGATTTATATATGATTCATTTATATATGATTAATTTATATGTAATTTTACATGTGGTTCATTTACACGATTCATTTTAAACCCCCCACCACCACCACCACCTCGGCACATGATGGCTACACTAACTATTTCTGGTTGTATAAATACTATAAAACCCAACAACAGGCATTAGACTCAAGGGCAATATATATAAATCTTATAAATCTTAAAAGGCGTGCCTGCCCGTGTTGGGATCAATATTACTACTAACCATTTAATAAAGTAAACCATAGGGATATAAATAATCAATTAGAGCCAGAATGATTTCCCCTCCCCCCAACCATCCCTCAAACCCAGACACCCAAAGTCTCCATAACCCAAAGGAGACAGCAGTGTATCCCTCTACAACCAAAAATTGTCCACAATGAGACAACTTCTCGGAAAGAACGCTGAACTAACCAACCCTTACCAGAACTAAAGATTTCAGTAAGAGACAAATCCCATACTGACTTCAAATCTGATAAACAGTCCGCGCACAATAACAGATATAATTTCCTTACATTAAATAAAAAAAAATAAATAAAAACAAAAGCGATTTGATGCGATATCATCTGATGTACCAGAGAAACCAAGAGGAGACTGGCTGATCATTTTATTGATCACCTTTGTAGCATCAGAATGAAGGATTTCTTCTTTCAAGTGGTGAGACACTTCAACAGTGATGGACATAACACTAATGACTAATCCTGGTTTGTATCAGTAGTTGTTTGTACAAGGGAAATGGGAGAAAGAGCTCATTTATGCTCTCAGAACTTTGGAACTGAATGAATATTGTGTTTTGTCAACAAATACATCATCAACTATTTCATATACCAACTGGTTTTGAACTAAAATAGCTTTGTGTATGCACTATACTTTCACAGCTGAAAAATGCTGTAGCCAGTTTTGCCCATTTGGAGTTTATCCTATGATCCCATACATTTATATGTCCTTTTACCAATGGTCTTTCTAGTGAGGTCACCATGTCCAGTGATCACAGACCACAAAAATACTTCTCACAAAATCATAAGCAAGGAAATCATTATATTCTTAAAAAAAGAAAAACAAACAAAACATATTTATAGTTGGTAAAACCCACACTTTTAACCCTAAACAGGTTTTAAGGTATAACCTGAAGCTATGTTCAAACTATTTTACTTTATACAACTGTTAATTTTTCTTGGTAGTACGTTCAAACTTGGTAGTATGTTCAAACTAGGCTACAATAGATGTTTTTATGAGGGAGCGACTGTTTATAGATGCTTTAACATAAGTGATAACAGCAACTTACTCAACTCTTGAATGTTCCAAAACATTAAATGTAACTATAAATGGATGAAAAGCATGATGTCATTCATAAATTCATGAACTAAAATTCCAATCTTGAATGTTCCAAATTACTATTGTCACGGTGCTAAGGACTCTGGACTCCGTTTCCCAGCAGCCACTGCAAGTCACGTGTTTTTTCCTGCAACTGAATCACGTTTCGGTTAATTGAGCACTGGTGTGTATATATAGTCCGTGGGTTGCATGCAGGGTTTGTCTTTCATTGTATTGTTAAGACCTTTGTGTCCGTGTTAGATTCCTGTGTCCGTGTTTAGAGCCTATCGATGTTAGATTCCTGTTTCTGTGTCTCGTTGTCAGTATTCAGTCATAGTGTTAGTTTAAAGCGTCTAGATTTAGGTGGGTTAGTGGTTTTGTCGTTGTTTCAACTGTTTATATTAATAAATATCTAAAAATCCAGCACTTGCATCCAATCCCTGAGCAGCCGTTACAACTATGGAATTTGATTAATAAAACATGATGGAGCATATTGTTATTGGAAAAATCTTCAACTTGGTAACAAAGGCAATGGCTTCATACAACCCAGATGATGATTATTTTCCTACAACAGCAACAAATGAGCTACAGACAGAATGCCAAATATATGTGGACACCTGACCATCTGTATACTCACCTGATGATCACCGGACATATATACTTCATTTTTCTGTACAATGCACCTTCTATATTTACACTGAACTTGTCTGTACTTTCTCTACCTCATACCTTTGCACTTTTTAGAGAACATAACATTTTATGTATACATGTATATAGCCATCCATCCATTTTCTGTACCATGATCCTTATTGAGTCACAGGGAACCTGAAACACATTCACACATAATGGTCACTTTTGGACAGGCCAATCCAGTATCGGGAGGAATATGCAAAATCTCAACCCTCTTGAACCCTCAACCCTGGAGGTGTGAAACAAATGCGCTAACCACTAAGCCACCGTGTCCCCTTATACACACACACACACACACACACACACACACACACACACACACACACACACACTATACAGTGCCTTGCAAAAGTATTCGGCCCCCTTGAACTGTTCGACCTTTTGCCACATTTCAGGCTTCAAACATAAATATATAAAACTGTAATTTTTTGTGAAGAATCAACAACAGGTGGGACACAATCATGAAGTGGAACGAAATTTATTGGATATTTCAAACTTTGTCAACAAATAAAAAACTGAAAAATTGGGCGAGCA
>JAFFST010046841.1:50614-62135 GCA_022414735.1 Noturus placidus
TCAAATACTCCCCCCCCCCCACTGTAACTAGATACTTAAATATTAGGTGACCTTAGCTTAGTATAGAAGGCATCATATCATGGCTTGGTTTGTTCTTAAGAACGTCAATTAACTGTTGATATGTGCACACCCACGAAGTAGGCTAGGCTAACATCAGTTCCAGTTTTTGACCATTAACGTTACGTTCAGTTGAATATCCTCATGCCGAGTTCGTTGGACCCCCACAATGTCCATACCTGGTTGAAGTGGTTAAAATCTAGTATAGTGGTTCAAATCAACTAGTATAGTTGGTAAAGATGATGATTTGAACCACTTCAACCAGCTCGGGTGTTTTGGCAGCTAGTACCACCAAGACTAACACCTATAATCTCTTATTCACATGACATTAATGCACACACACACAGACACACACACACACACACACAGACACACACACACACACACAAGTGTGATACCTGCGACTGTGGTTGTTGGTGCCAGATGGTCTGGTATGTGTATTTCAGAATTTGCTTGATTTCAGATCTCCTTGGATGTTCACACACAACAGTCTCCAGAGTTTATACATCCTGCGGGTCTGCAGGCTAAAACACCTTGTTGGTGAGAGAGATCAGAGGAGAACGACCAGACTGGTCTGTCCTGACAGAAAGTCTATAGTAACTCAAATAAGCACTGTTTACAACTGTGGTGAGCAGAAAAGTATCTCAGAATGTACAACACATCAAACCTTGAGATGGATCGGCTACAACAGCAGAAGACCACATCAGGTTCTGTAGGTTCCATACACATACTCATATGTGTATTTATTTGTATACTCTTATTTTGTCTGCATGCTCCCTTACCCATATATCCACTGTTGTGCTGTCTACATAGTCTGCATGCTATTTTTGCTATGTACAGTCTTTGGAGTTGCTGCATCTCATTTTACTCCAACATTGCACCTGCTACGAATGCACAATATGACAAATAAACCTTTGAAATATTGAAATCTTGGTAATATCAAGCTGGATTTTTCAGAAAAGGTATCAAAATGTCTGGTGAAAGCTTGGAGTCGGGCTTGCAAGCCTACCATATGTGACCTTATGACTTGTGTTTCTGAGTAATGAAAGTTAGTCAATAAGAGCGATTTAAAACAGCACTGGAACTCGGGAGTTAGTTCAGTCATGACTCACCAACTTGCACCCTCTTGACCCTAGCCGCAAATCTCACATCACACTTTCACACCTCAGTTTGTGAAATGACTGTTTCAGAGGTGAGAAGAAACCACAGCAGAGTGATGATTAATGACTGGAGAGGAGTGATGAAAGTAAAAACGGAGAATGACTCTGCTGTTTTTAGCACATTTACATTAAAATCTCATCGTGTATGTGGGCAAGTATGGTGTTTCCATAACTTCACTGAATTTGTTCACAGATTTTATTCATTAAAATGAATTAACAAATGACCTGGAACCCAGCCAGAGCATGCCCACTGTTTACTTCTTACATGCTGAAGTTTATTAATTAAAAATATAGTCAATTAAATAAATATTGAACTATATGCTAAACAGCCTGTGTTAATAAACAGGCTAGAAAATGTGACAGACATGAATCTGTCCTTACTGGTCTCTTACAGTAGGTCCAGACAATTTAATGCAAACAATCATGACTATGTTCCTTGTTGTGGCAATAGCCTTTAAACTTCCACATTAAGTAAAAATGAAAACATTTTCCTTTTATAGTCAGTGCTTCAGTTCATAATTTATGGCAGAGTTCTGTCATGTCTTGTATATAGATACTGAATATTTCATCATGACATTTGACAGAGATTTTCCTGTGATTCACTACATGACTGCGTTGCCTGCATGTTAGTACTCAAAGCTGATCTGTAGAAATGTTCTTGCTCAAAAATGTTCTTGCTCAAAAATTTGCTCTTTGTGTGTATGCAACTTGCCTTATGGGATGGTAGCATGTATATAAATATATATTTACATTTATATTTTTATATATTATTTATATATAATATATTTATATTTTTTGTAGATCAACTCAGCGTGGGCGTTATTTTTTATTCATACTATACAAGCTCATAACTGCAGAAGTACAAAGCCTTTTCCTTAGTTTGGAGATGTGAAGGGAGGAATGTAGAAACTACCGTATGCTTTATATCACCACTCTGTGGCTACTTCTCGGCCACAAATCCATTTGTAGCACAAAAACAGATGATGAAACTTGAATGCAATAAAGTGCTTGGCTCAACAGTTTTAAAACTTGCAAACCAAACAGGGAGACATGCTGAAGATAGGAGTCATTAAATATATAAAAGCGAAAGTTGAATTAAATGTGCGTAATGTCTAATCTGATATAAGACAAAAAAGCGCTATTTGGACAGGATTATGTTTACACAGGGACCTGGAGTAATGCCATCATCAGCAGGTGCTCTTCTGTGATTTTATTTGTGCCCAGAATCAGCCATGATGGTGTTTTTTTCCTTCCTCCCCTGAAAAAATTACAGACCAAATTACACTGTCCCACTCTGCTTCTTATTATTTAAGTAATGCAAGTGATTTTTCAGGTTGATGCCACCTCTTGTTGCAAAAAAAGTTTGCTTTAATCGCTGTTTACTTGCTGTATTTAATCACCTTCCTGAACCGAGAAAAGATGAAAGTTTTGGAGGAGTTTCTCAACAACTACTTGCTATCGGTCATATATAATATCTCCATACTGTCTACACTGAGAGCCCATTAGAAAATAAAATCAATCAAAACAGTGTGATCCTAAAGGCTTATTAAAGAAGTGGATTATATTCACACAATCCACAATATCAGGCAAAGTTTACTTTTCTACAAACAAATGTAGTTAAGTTGTTATGTCTGCTTTTAGACGCGGCCTAATAAATAAGCATGATGACTTGATTGTGCAAGACACAAGCATCCAGGTTCATAGACAAAACAACCTGAAACAAACTTAACACTCCAGTGCAGAGGTGGAACCTCTTTACGTAAAACCTACTTACGTAAAAGTGCAATTACTTGTATAAATAAATACTTGGGTTAAAGTTGAAGCTCAGTTTCAAAATTAAAAAAAAAAAAAGTATAAACGCTTAGATTAACTTAAAGTATGAAGTCAAAGTAGAAGAAGAAATATACCTCTGCCTCAAATCACACATTGATTTTAGTTAATGATGGTAAATTAGTGCCTCTTTCAATAAGAGACTAAGGAATGTGGTGGAAAATGTTAGTTAGCGAAGCCTAACAAACAACAGCTTTATTTCTTTATCTCTTGAGATAGTCTTTGCTGCAGAAGCAAAAGTCCAGAGGGTGGAGCTGGACCTGATCCAAGACTTTTGGTTTGATTCCGCCCAAGTAGTAGGAGTTGGATCAGGTCTGACTGACTACTTGAATTTCTTTAATGTGAATTAGCATGATACTAATGAACAAACCAGTTGAAATGTAATAGTTCGCTGTCCCAATACAAGCAGCTTTGATAAATATAAAGCAGCAAATATGTTTATTGGCTCTCATTCTTGCTGACACATCTGTTAAAGCTTTGATTTTTTTAATTTGTTCATTTAGAATGACTCCTTGAAGTTATCTGATGCTAAAAACTCACGTTATGGCATTGTTCCTAGACACCTTTGTTCCTTCACACCCCCTGTGTCAATTTATTTTCAGTTCAGATACAAAAAGTTTATCACAGAGAAGACATGAAAAAAAAAGAGATTAAAGACGCCACACAGTGAAATTAATCCCATCCAGATGGGGCTTTAGATAAAAGTTAAAATAAATATTTTCTGCTAATAATTTTGTTATAATAATGTCAATCCTGTGGTCATATTTCAAAGCTTCTTCATGTCTTGGATGCTTTTCTGACTAATCCCCTCATTACACAGTCCCTGACTCTTGGTGGACGGTCTGTATTGTGTCATATTCTGTCCAGTTTTAAATGATGTATTTAATAGGGCTCGGTGAGAGCTTTTATAAAACCCTGAACGATACATTTCCAGAACTTTCTCCAGGACTTGTATTGATAGCTCTTTGTGCTTCATTATGCTGTTTCTTTAGGTATGTTCTCTAACAAACTCTTGGTTCTTCCAAGAACAGCTGTATTTGTATTGAGATCATATGAGAGTTAAATTAAACACAGGTTGTGTACATTCAACTAATTATGTGACTTCTGAGGGTAAATTATTGCACCAGAATTAATCTAAGGGTTTCACAGCAACAGCGGTAAATATTTATGAAATCACATATTCATATGTAAATAAATTTGCAGGTTGTGTTGATCCCCTCCCCCCACTTCAATATTATAATCCTCCAAACTGCACAAGTTAATTTCCAAGTTATATTGCAAAATGTAGAAATTGCAAGGGGAGTGAAAATTTATGCAAGCCACTGTATTGAACCATAACGAAAAAAGAGAGAGACCACACTAAACAAGAAACGTAAGAAGTATATAACCAAGTGTATTTTTTCCGCTGTCAATGTACACATATTTAAATTCATCTCACGGGAACACTTTACAATAACATTAAGTAAGAATGGGAATATACTCTGACTGTTCTATGTAAATGGCAACCATGTAAAAAAAATCTATACAACTTTAAACAATGTATTAAAAATAACAAAAAAAGGGACATCTGGCTAAATTCTTCTTCCTGGTGGAATTAAAGAAAGTGAATAAAGATTTGCAAACATTTTATTTAATATGATTCCACATTTGAAAAATCACCTCATGTGACTGAAATGATTGTTGTTGTGAAAAGCACATTTTGTGTAAAGAGTAAAGATTTAACAGACCTTTCTCTCATAACAAGTATGGCCATTTCAGTAAAATAATTATCAATGATTGTGAGAAATATCTAGACATTACACCATTTTTTTTCTCTTTTCTGGGATGTGCCCTCTTTATATAGATAAAAAAATTAGACTTTGCAGACTTGAGTTCCCGTAGCACTATACAGAAATGCTCTTCAAATAGGAGAGCAGTTCTCGGTTGTCAGGTTACTTTTTTCTCACTTCCGTCAAAACAGGGCAAGAGGAGAGCCAGCATTTTGACACAGTTTCTTTTTTTTTCTTCTCATAGCGAGGATGCCAGGAAAAGGTCCCCACAAGGCTTCCCTCCAAGGAGTATGCATTTCCTGCAGTCTCATTCAGTAGGCGTCGGATTCTAGTTTTGTTTCTTGGACAATAAAGGGGCAGAGAAAGATGTCTCAAAGTCTAGTTAGGTCTTTCTCATGCTAGAAGACAAACAGGGACGAAACACTCACGCGCACACGCATACGAACAAACCTGTATCCTGATGTATTGTCAGCAATGTCAACAGAATCTTGTATTTACATAAATACAAAGTTTTTAAATTGATGCTAATTGCTCCAGCTTTCTTAGGTGTCTTTAGCCGAGATCTTTTTTCGCCTTTGATGAGGTGGTGCTATGAATCTCTCCAGGAATGGGTGAGAGTTGTCCAGTAGGATGACGATCAACTTAATGATTTCATATCAAACAACTCTCTGGCCCAAAGGTTAAATGTGAATACGTCATGCATGGAACACCAATAAGTAGCCTAATAGATAACGAACATCTTAGCACCATGGAGAGTGAGAGAAAGAGAGTGAGAGAGCGGGAGAGAGAGACAGCGCACAGCTCTTTTACACTTTTACAATACCTTTGACACTTACAATAGCACTACCATATTTTCTGGACCATAAGACACTTTTTTTGCCCTGTAGCAGGTGCTATGATTGTTAATGCAAAGACATATATGTTATAATTTGTGTAATTTTAGTCCAACTGTAATATCTATATACAGTATGTCTGCAGTGGTGATATGCTACAGAAGGTGCTAATATATTGATATTGGGGTGATAGAGAATATTATCACCATCACAGCAGTAGTAAAAACTACCCATAAGTAAATTACAGGGTTTCAACATTAAACATTGATGGATTGTGACTGTATCCTAAGGACAGGACATTTTCCGGCCTGACAGAGAGGTTTAGATCAGGACTGTAGTAAGGACTTCAGCTCAAGAAACAGTGAACAATAACGAGACAAAAAAACAAACAACTTCAAATTTACCCATAGTGCATTTAGTTGCTGTAAATATTAGGGATGCAGCGATACTGATACTGGTATAAGGTCTGTTCTCATTTATTCGTACTCCTATTCACAAAAAATGCTCTGATGCCAGCATCCGATTTCACATGATACTAGGTGATGTAGGTCTGGTGTACGAAGTAATGATGGAAATCAAAACACAGCAGACTGTAACTGTGCTCTGTGAAAATATCAAGAGCTACTAGAGCATCTTCCTACAATACAAGTAACCTGATAAAATATCTTAAGATGTTTAAACAGTATATTTAATAAAGATCACAGTGGGTGGCTGACCTGAGCAAGCAGAGCATTATCATTAAAGGTGAGTACAAGGTGCCAAGAATTCGCAAGCATGGAGCAGTAAAGAGAGCGTGAAGAGAAACCACCATAAGAGGAGCACTTCAGTTCTGCGAGCACTGAGCCCTGAGATGTGTTAGCTTGTCAGACATAACTACTAATTCTGTACTTTGCTTGTGAGTCAAGGTTCAGTTTGCTGATGCTCCTGTGCACACTCAGGTCAGCTTCCCTCACAGTCTCTCTATTAAAGATATTGTTTAAATGCCATAACATCTTATATCTTAGGTCACTCATTTTGGTATCAGTATTAGTATCAACGAGAATGGAAAAAAAATGGTATCCATGCATCCCTAGGAAATACAAGACTAAATTGCCTGGTGCATTAATGCTAGTACAAGTGATGTAAAGGTATAATGAAATATTTTATGCAGAGCAAATTGTTTGGTGCTGAGATGGTTTCAGAAAATATGGTAAGGTAAAAATATGGTAAGCAGTCAAACATGTCAAAATTCCATGTTAACCTCTTGGCTATATGATTACATTTAAAATGCAACAAGTTAGGCTCTTATATAGATTTCTTAAAGAACACATGCAGCTAATTAACACTCTCCTTTCAGTTGGCCAAACACTACACAGCACATATCTGAAACTTTTCCTAATACCCCGTAATGTGGGAACCGTGGTCAAAGAAATATTGAGTGTAAAAGCTCTAGGCCTGTTTTTCTTACCAAGCACATAATTAAATATCTGAAAAAAAGTGAATTAACAGGAACATTTGCTTGCCTGATACTTCACATAGTATTTACTGCTCAGTGTGAATAATGACATCAAAGGTAATTATATTTTTTATATAGTTCAAATTGCAGGATATAATCGATTAGCCAAAGGATTCAGAAAGCAGCAGACACTGGAGAGGACTGCTGATGAGTTAGTGTGGTGGGAGTTCTCTCCCTTTCCATGGTGATTCATTAACCTCTTAAAGGTTCCTGCGCTCTGGAAATGGCAATTTTCTTAGCAAAGAGAATGAATGGCATTTCATCATTTAGAATGTAATGGATGATCTCCTTGAGGCACAAAAGAGGATGAGAAGGTTAAAATGGCTATGTATGACATCAAGGACATGGCCATTCACTTTCTTTATCATTAGTACTGTCCCTTACCACGCTCTTTCTCTCCATATTTACCTTACTACGTCATAACTTTTTGAAAAAGGCTTAAATGTTTGAGGATGAGAATGAAAAGGAGATGATTTACACTCTAAAACCATCAACCCACCATCTTTCTCTCTATCTTTCTCTCTCACTCCACTCTCAGACATAATACTCTTTGTCTTTGTTTTTCTTTCCCTTTGCGACGGTCTTGGACATGGAGGCGGTCGTGCTCGGCGTCTTCTCCTTGACTACGGTGCCGTTGCTGTCACTGCCTGAGCCGCGCCTCTGCTCCACCTGGTAGGACCCCTCATCGCGGTTGCGGTACTTGTACATGGCGTAAAGGAGGATTAGGATGCAGAGGGCGGCAGCTGCAACGATACCAACCACCATTCCTGTGGTGCTGCTGGACTCACGGATCACCTCCACTGCACCGGGGAGGCCCCTTTCTACTGAAGCCGAGGGCTGAGCTGTGGGCACACGAGGGAAATCGGGTGGGTAAGTTAGTCCTGGAGTGAGGCGGGAGGACGGGGCTGGGGGGAGGAGCACCTGGTCACGGGTGTTCATTTTACCCGCGGGGATGTGGAGCTGGTCAGGGTGGGTTGTCGGGGCAGGGGGGGCAGGGGGAGCATTAGGGCGATGGGCACCAGGCTTTTGGCCTCCACTTTTGCCCACGCCAGGGGGAGGAGGCAGCACTGTCCTATCAGTGACCATTGGGGAGTTTTTATAGAAGTCCTCATCATCGGACTCAGTCATCTCCCCTGAGCCAAAGGCTGACACCTCCATGGGCTCGCCACAATCCTCCTGGTCTGGAGGGCATGGCGGCCGTGGCTCAGACAAAACAAGGGAGTCTTTGGTGGTCTGGAGGGGGCTCAGGGATGTAGGGGGAGGGGGAATCGCAGGGTAATGTGGGGCCACAGACTGGGGATCTTGGGTGTCCATGGTAATTATGGGCAACACTAATTCACCTCCTGTGAAGGAAAATACAGAAAAAAGACAGTAAGGAGCAAGAATTATTACACAATAAAGAAGCAAGCAGTACAATCTCATTAATACTACACTACAAAGTATCAGATTATCTAACAGTAACGTTTATAATTTACATTGACACAAATAAATACTGACTAATATAATCCTATCATATGTTCTTCAATGTAGATTTTTTTTAAAGATTAGATGCATGTAAGTGCTTGAGTAAATAATAAGAATCTTCCTGGTTCTTCTTTGGTAAAGCAAAATAACAAACCATGGAGTTTGGGTCACTTACATCAACAAATAGGCCGGATGATTTTTGCATGGGGAAAAAAGCAAATTACACAAAAGAAAGCTGTGTAAGATGATCCCTTAAACATACAACTTTTCTCCCCCTTATATTTATCTGAACATTTTTGGTGCACTACTCCTATATTTTGCTAATCTAATTACAAATATAGTGTTATTACTTAAAGATAAAAACAGAAAAATAATACAAGGAAGTCTTTCTTCATTCAGATTATAGGCTGGTATAATAGGTATTATTATACGTCAATTTCTATTATTATTCGGTAGGTCAATATCTAATATTGCATTCAGCTAATAAAACTGAATGCAAATTTGTGGTTGATCTTCCAGCTGTCTGCAGTATTCAATTGTAAATTTATAGATCAGAAAGACAAATCACTAACATTTGGAGTCAGAGTTGTATGACAGTTTGTTATTAGAATTAAGTAAAAACCATTCATACAGGTTCATTCATGGATTGTGACATTATACGACTCAGTGTTCCCAGTATGAAGCACTGAGATGTGCTAATAAATTAGCCAGAAAGAATGTGATCGAAACGTTCTGGCCATAATGAATCCCTCCACTGGAATCTAGTCACCCAGGGGAATTAACGTTTAGCAATGTAAATTAGCCGGAGAATTGGAGCATTCGCTTTGGGTGATGACTCTCAGCAATGACTTACACACAC
Organism: Noturus placidus; assembly: GCA_022414735.1. Classification (NCBI taxonomy): domain Eukaryota; kingdom Metazoa; phylum Chordata; class Actinopteri; order Siluriformes; family Ictaluridae; genus Noturus; species Noturus placidus. Next base: position 60,082 of record JAFFST010046841.1, read on the forward strand.
GCACACACACACACACACACACACACACACACACACACACACACACACACACAGAGGATCTGGGTCAGTTTTTATTTCAGAGCTAGTCTCGCTTCATGATTTACTGAACTTCATGTTATTAAAGGGATCATTGCTATCATTGCTACAATTCAACATTAATACAGAGGAAAAGCAGAGATCTGATTGTTGAATTAAATTATGCAAAATAACACAGTTCTGTAATTTATTGAATATAATATTTTTTTTCTGCTACCTATTTATGCTCAAAGATTTATGCTCATAGTTACAAAAGACATGCCAGTAAACCAGCCTTATTGTAAGAACACTTGATCCCACTTCACACTGTGTCTCTAATACCTGTGTAGCTACAGTACCTGTCTAAATTATTTTTATATGTGAGAATATGTGTACAATTACAGCTGGATTGCCCCAGTACATGTTATGTAAATGTACATCGATGTTAGACTTTACAGTCAGCATACCATATTTGAGCAATTAGTACTGTACCTATGTACTGTCACATTACAGGTATTAACCTGATTTTGTTATGTTCATTTCGGGGTTCTTGGCTTCTAGTTCTAGTCTGAAACCTTTTCTGTTGTTAAAGATGACAAGTATAATTTATGTGCAACTACACAGGTATTACAGACCCTTAATATAAAGTGGGGGTGAAAATTTCAATTCAATGTTTTCTTACAGCATATTGAGAGGTGTGGTTCATCACAGTGTTCTGCAGTGATTTATAGATAGATAAATCACACCTCTCAATATGCTGTAAGAACACATGCTATTTAAATCCTCAACGGGATAGATAACACTGACACTTCAGAATTAGTGCCCTTTTTTCTAGTTTATAGTGATGAACGAGGATGTGTGAGGAAAGCCTGGCCTTGCACAACAAAAATGTGGGTGAGAGAATAAATTAGCAATAAAATTATATGTTATTTTTTTTTTATTATTAAGCTGATGACTATCTAAATTAATGGCTATCTATATTAAAGTAGGGGTGTCCAATGGGGGCCAGACGGAGAAAAAAACATGAAATCACTGCCCACAGTCTATCTGCAATAGTAAAAAAAAAAAAAAAAAACACAACAGGAAAAAAAAGCAGAATATTTTGGCTCTAAAAACTGATCTGAAATCCTTGCTATATGCATACTTGTGAATGTATCACAATAATTTTAATCTGCATTAATGCGCCAGATTTTAAAGCAGTAATTCTAATCATTAAGACATTGTTCTCTCCATGGAATAGCCTAATCTATGCCTGCTATGTTGTTTAGCAGCTAAAGCTTACTGTTATATGACTACACTATGTATTTCATTATTGAATTTTAAAAATTGTGCTTTTATAAAAGCAATAAGCAATGACAGGACGTACGTTAAGGTGATTTCACCATAGGTATGGGAGGTTTAGGCTTTGCAGGATGCCTAAGAACATAACCTGTGATAAAATCATGGTATCGTACTGTATGTGCCTTGAATTTTTTTTTTTAGTAAACAACTTCTAGCTTCTTGTATGCTGGTATTATAGACTATAAATAAAATTTCCACAGATTATATTCCTTCATTATATCAACTACTGCTCTGAAGTAAAAGTTCTTTTTGAATTTTAGTTTTTAAAATTTATTTACAGTATATTTTTTTAAACCAGAAATCTCCTAACACTTGAAATTTTTTTAAATTTAACATTGTTCTTGTTTCAAAGAACAAACATCAGGAGCTGATCCATCTTTAAAAATTCTATTTCATGTGATGGCAAAGTGCAGTGCTTTAGGTCATTAGAAACTTCCATTATTCAATGTCAACAGCGTTGGCAACTTTAATTTTATGTTTAAAAATCATGTGGACCATTTAAACACTAGTGACAGGCTCAAAATGACCTGCAGGCTATAACTCGGACACCCCTATATTATATCTATATTGTGTTTGTAATAAGTTTTTTGCTCTACAGTGCCTTGTGAAAATATTCAGCCCCCTTGAACTGTTCGACCTTTTGCCACGTTTCAGGCCTCAAACATAAATATATAAAACTGTAATTTTTTGTGAAGAAT
>JAFFST010046841.1:64361-80450 GCA_022414735.1 Noturus placidus
TATATATATTCACACACACACACACACACATTCTCTGTATTAGTTATGATCTATAGAATACAGAGCTACCGTATCCCGCAATGTCTGTTGATTCCCAATCTGGAGTCATAGAGCAATTAACATTCTGAACACACACCTCATATTCATAAAACATGTAATTGTATCTGGGCTGTGACTGATTTTAATGCATCTGTTTGTTCGCTCTTATCAGGAGGTCATAACAATTTCACTATTCACTTGGACGAGCACATCGCTGTTTATTGGGACATCATCTACACCTAACAAGCTGGGCTTGGAGTATAAGAGGATTTGTATCGATTGTGACATTAATATTGCTATTTTCAGTCTCAACAATCATCCGTCAAGAAAATGCATTCCAAAACCTGAGAATAAATTCCGACTCTGTGTGGACTACAACCTTCCATATTAAAAAAGCCCATAAACAATAACAACAGAAGCTTATTCAATCAACAGTGCAGCAGGCTTTAGGACACCCTGAAGCACACCGTGCTTGCATGACAAGCTTCTTTCCATAACATGAAGGACATCGTGACCTTCAGTATATTTCTCATTCATCAAGATACTGGCTGCTTCGAGCCGAATATATGCAAATATTCTTTCCTCATTCTGCACAAGAATATTAGCACTTCAGCCATGACTGACATCCATTTATTGATCGAATTACCATGCAGACAGTCCTAACCAGCTTCGGCTAAAAAGGTCTCTGGCTCCATGTGACTCCATGTGGGAATAAAAAAACTTCTTTTTTACTTATTTGTTTCTAATACATCTGCTTTGGCCAAATCTAAAAGAGTGTTATGTTCTTAAAATAGTAGATGTTATAAAAATGAGTCAAATTAAATATGTGCCAAATAATCTCAATTTACAGAGATACTTTACTGTAATGTCATTGAAACATCTGAAATGCACCATGAAGCTCCAACTGTCCCTGAATTCTATTACCTTCCCACTATCATTGTGAGAATAAAGACATACAGGTACAGTAAGCAGAAAGCAATGTTTCACTTGTTTACAACTGCATTTACACAAATGCATACTGGAAAAAGACAAAAAAACAAAACAAAATGATTATCATCAAAGTCTGCATTAAACCACAAATGTCTTTACACAAATGTATTTTTCTTACAAATGAAATGGCAAAATAAATTTACGTTTGACTATGATTAAGTGTGCATGTGAAACACTGATATCCCGAGCTCCTCATTAACAGACGCACTGCAGCATTAGCTTTGCCTGGCTGCATTTATTAAAACATAATGAGGACCTCGCTTATCTGCAATTCTGCACAATGTGTTTGTGTTTAATAAGACAAGTTTATGAAGTGTGCTGAAATCGCTGGTTACATTTGTTTTGATACGTGTGTTCTGACAAATGCACCATAACTAATTTGTGATACAGTGCAATGACAAACACAGAGTGTTCCCAGTGGAGGACACTTAAATTGCTGTAATCCCACAAAATGTTGTCGGTTGCATTTTGAACTCAACTGTAGCTTTACTTGACTCAATTTCAGAGCCTTAATTACAGTTTCAATGTACATGGTACATCAGAGGCTTCCGTAACTCCTGTAAACCAATGTGAGGTCATTCAAAAGCTTTCCAAGGGTAATGTGCACAATATGGCAATGTTCTTTGATTCCACTACCACTTTGACAAATTAGTCATTTAAACCACATTGACCCTAACCAGGATAAAGAAGATGATCAATGAAAGAACAAGGTACATGTGACACACAGTGCTGTGCAAGCACCCAATTAATGTGGCCTTACTTTGTATCGAGAGCTACATATCTGAATGTCCGAGGTCACCTGCATGAGAGTGAAAACTGCCTGCTCTTGTGACTTTTGAGTTGGGTCCCATGGGATCCCAGTCCTAATCCACACCTCTTCTTGAAACGATCTCAGTTTGAGCTCATATTATGTAAGGATGAATAACAATGAGCTCTGATTTATTCTAACATGAATAAGCAGCAAACACCAGGAGAACAGATTATGTTTATAGGAAGCAAAATCTGTTGGTCAACAATACACTGACATCATTAGAAAAGGAGATCATTCATAAATTATCCATCTTCGCAACATCACAGTTTTGTCAGATCTATCACATCTGGATCTACTTAGAATCCAAAAGCCAACATTCCATGTGCCCTATTGCAATGCTGGCACTAATCTAACACACCTGTTTCCCTCAATTCTGCTCAATTTCTCTGTCTATGTAAATAACTTGATCATGCACATTCTATGTGAGATTTTGGCATCTTTTCACTTTGCAACTCTAGCCATTATTTCACAACAGGTTCTCTGGATTAGATGCTTTGATTTCCTTTTTTGTGGGGGATTCCCACCATTTTCTCCCCAATTTGATCACCTTCCAACTCCCACTCAGCTCTCTATTCCCCCCCCCCCCCCCCCCCCCCCCCCCCCGCCCCCAGGGTACCAGCTGGGGATGGTGAAGGCTAACACATGCTACACCTGCTGCTCATGCTGTGTCTCAGGGCAGCGTGACACACTCGAAGGAAAGCACAATCTGCCCTCTACAGGAGCTCATAGCCACCCATGATTGGCTCAATGTGACTGACAGGCAGAGAGAGTATGACAACCCTCCCATCCAGACAGCATTCCAATTTTGCTCTCTTGACTTCTGGCCATTGACAGCTGTGGGATCATCAAACTTGCAATCACTTCACAATAGGACAAACCTTTTCTGTTGTGACAAAATGCATTTGAAATCATTGTTAAAATCGTGTTTATAAATAACTTATGACAAATTCCAAACCTCCAATTTTCCATTTAATGCACTATAACACTATTAGGAAACTACTCCGGATTCTTCCTGTAGTTTAATGACATTTTTTAAACACTTTTCTTCCATCCCAGATGTAGGTCAGGGACTAAAGATAATAATTGGTAATAGCCAAAGTATGAGTTATAATTCTAGCTTTATAGGTGTAACCTGCGTGGTTACTTCTATGTAGCTACAACAAATTGTGAGTTATTGGACCTGGAGCTTGAGGATGATTACTGGGGCAGAGTGTTAGATAATATACGGACCACCACGTCCTGTGCGAGACTTAATTTCATACAATTTAAAGTGGTCCATAGAGCTCACCTCTCTAGGAGAAAACTGTCTAAAATATATCCCAATGTTCCTTACATGTGTGAAAAATGTAAACTTTCACCGTGTAACCTGAGTCATATGTTCGCACTCTGTCCCAAACTGGAGGTAGATTAAAAAGAGGTGGACGGTGGACACTAACCATCTAACCCCCCCCAAAAAAAAAATATTTATTTATTTATTTTTATTTACCCCCCCCCTTTTGTGTTGGCTGTGGTTGTTTTGTTTGGGTTTTTGGGTGTGGTGTTGTGATATGTCGTGACGTATAAAATGCAAAATCTATAATAAAATTTCTATGGGGAAAATGAAAGCAAAAAAAAAACCAAACAAAACAAAAAATCTAAAAAACAAATTGTGAGTTATGCAAACGTATTACCTTCATAATGGCAGTTATAAGCTTGGAGACTGAAGGAAAATGTCACTGGTATGAGTACTTTAATAACATAGGTTGAAAACCAGGCAATGTTATTATGTAGTTGTCATAACACAGCAAACCAGCAACTCCATTAACCAGGATGCACCACCAACTACAAACATGGCCGAAGAGGACTACACTTCCCACACACACATTCACCTTCACTTTCCTATACATCTGTTGCCAATCTCATATTCACTCACTCCACGCTATATAAGAGACTGTTCAAACACTTAGTCTTTGCGAAGTATTATGTGTGTCAACCATATACCAATCCGTTTATCATCGTGTTTTCTGTCCTAGTTTTGATCTTGTTCTAGCCCTCGTTTTTGATTCTTGTTTTAAGTCATTTATGCCCGTTTGCAGACCGCCTAACCTACTCCTATTTATGACCATGTCTATGTTTCACGATTTGTATTTGTCTGCCTGTCTCTCATATAATAAAGCTCTTATCTGCATTTGCATCTGTCCTCAACTCCATTTTGTGATAGAATACTTCACCTCACCATAGATGCAGCAGGAAGATGGAGGAGACGTCACACTAAGCAAACTATCCCCACCTTGGATTCGATCCAGTTTCCACAATGGACTTTCGAAGATCTCCAAGATCGGTTTGAGGGTTTTTTTTTTGGCTACTCTGCATATTTCCTGGTTGACTGCCAGATATAGTTCTCAAGCCTAACGGACCCAAGCCCAGCAAGAAGGATGGATAAGGATATGGATAAGGTTCATTGTGTCCCTGTTTTTTGGCTCAGTCCACCAATGGGTACAGCGTCTAGCAGCCAGGGGGACTGGAGAATATAACTCAGTTTGTGGGACTATTCATAATGATGTTTGACAGTCCAGAATCCAGGGCAGTCCTGGATCATCTTTTGGAGGAGCCCAGCCTCAGAGATGAACCTTATGTGCCGTTCACCACCTATTATGAACAGGCAAACTGGGGGACCTCCTTCTCAAAGCTCACACCTAAAACCCACTATGTGGACTCCTCTGCCAAGCTCCAGCCGGAAGTCAACGTGGCAACCTCGGTTCCAGACCTCCAGCTCAAGACCTGCAAGGTGGTCTCACCTGCCAAACTACAGCCAGAGGTCAACAAGGCGACCTCTACTCCTGAGCTACAGCTTGAGACCTATGAAGTGGTCTCACCTACTGAGCTCCAGCCAGAGGTCAACATGCTGACCTCTGCTCCCGAGCTACAGCCTGAGATCCATGAGGGGGTCTCAACTACAGAGTTCCAACCTGAGACCTACGAGGTAGTCTCACCTGCAGAACTCCAACATGAGACCCATGAGGCAGTCTCATCCCCAGAGCTCCAGCATGAGACCCACAAGGTGGTCTCATCCCCTGAGCTCCACCATGAGACCCACGAGGCGGTTTCATCTCCAGAGCTCCAGCAGAAAGTCAAGTTCCTGCTAGAGGTCAACGAGGTGACCTCCCAAGCCATGTTCCTGTTTGAGGTCGATGAGGTGAGCTCCCAAACCTTGTTCCTGTCTGAGGTTGAAGAGACGACCAAGTGCTGCCCATGTCTGCTGAAAAGAACAACCAAGTTCTGCTCACGCCTAAGTCTGCTGACATGGACAAGCAAGTTTCGCTTATGCCCGAGTCAGCTGACACGGACAACTAAGTTCTACTCAGGCCTGAAGCAGATGTCATGACTAACCAAGTTCTCCTCATGCCTAAGACTGACGACATGATCAACCGAGTTCTCTTCATGCCTGAGACTGACAAGACAGCCAACCAAGCTCTGCATACACCCGAGTCTGCTGACACAAACAACCAAGTTCAGCCTCCAAAGTCAATGGCAAAGGACGCTCAGACTCTCTGCGTGACTGAGGACTCTACTCAACATCCCTATACATCTGAGGATGCCACTCAGCCACCCTGTTCTACTAAGGAGGTTTCTCCAGCTCACATTGCAGCCAAGCGCTCCACTTTGCTTCTCTACTCTGCTGTGGATACCACTATGCCAAGGTTCAATATGGAAGTCGCTCAATTTTCCCATGCCACTGAGGACGTTGCTCTGCCTTCCTGCTCCGCCGAGGATGTTGCTCCACCTCCGTGCTCTGCTAAGGACGTGGCTCTACCTTCTTGCTCAACTGAGGATACCACTCAGTCTCCCGGCTCATTCTCCCGCCTGGGAAGGGAGTGTATTTTGGGGGGTTCTGTCATATCACAGCAAACCATCATCTCAAATTCCTAGGATGCACTGCCAACAACAAACATGTCCGAAAAGGAGTACACCCCCCCCCCACACACACACACATACATGCACACACATTCACCTTCTCCAGAATTCTAATTGTACACACCTGTTGCCAATCTCATACTTACTCACTCCATGCTATATAAGAGACTGTTCAAACACTTAGTCTTTGTCAAGTATTATGTGTGTCATCCATATACCAAGCCGTTGATCATCATGTTTGCTGTCTTAGTTTTGACCTTGGTCTAGCCCTTGTTTTCGATTCTTGTTTTGCCTCGTTTATGCCCGTTTGCCAATTGCCTGACTTATTGCCTGTTTATGACCACATCTCTGTTTCATGATTTGGATTTGTCTGCCTGTCTCTGATACAATAAAGTTCTTATCTGCATTTGCATCCATCCTCAACTCCATTACGTGACAGTAGTAAAGACTGTCACATCATTTGCCAGTGTAAGGCTACATTACCTCTCTCTCACTTTAGAAATACACCCACCATATTGAGCACTACACACAATCCCATTCATATTTCAACCAGTGATCTGTCTACTCCTTTGATAATATCACTGAAACTTCTCATCTTAACATTTGACTTAAACTTTTTTTAATCACCATCCTATCCATATACAGACAGACATTAGGATTAATGACACACTATATTAATCCATTTACATCTCTCACCTTTTTGGGAAGTGAAGACAGAAAGGAGTTGTTCATCAGGAGCCCCTCAGCACTAAGCCATCACATTTACATTCTGATTTTGTGCTATATTGCTATTTATATGCAATGAACTGGATTAGTAGGATTCTTGGCATACAGACAGGCCTGCATCTGGGTTTGTCCATGTTTATATTCACGCAAATGCTGCCTCTTATGAAGCCTGACAGTTCAGCTCAGAATGACACTGATTGCTATTGAGCGTGCCCTTTGTTCATATCAGTTCCCATCTCTTGATCAATGATGCTGAATGCCGCATGAATAAACCCTCAGATGCTGGCTAGAATTACCAAAGATTTGTGAAGTTGTGACTCTCTGAGCTGACACATGACAGGAATTGACACAAAGGGAACGATGCCGATATGACAATCAATAGGAGATACATTAATGTCTCCTACACAAGATGAGGCTGAGCAAGCTGTTTGCATCAACTAATGTAGAGATGCAATGAGACTGAATGCTTTAGTTCAGGAACAACAACAGATACAGTGCTGACACTGTGAGGAAGAACAACAAGCATGCACATCATTAAAAATGATCTAAAACTATGAATTAATTTGGCTAAAAATAAAATTTGAATGGCAAAACTGAAAATAAGCAGTGCTTAATCTTGGTGACAAATAAATCATATGTGAGTGTAGTTCATGCAGATGATTCAACAGATGAACAAATGCTTTAATTTAAATAGGTTTGCCATCTTGTCTATATTGTCCCGTTCAAACAAAAGTTGTTTACTTTTTATCATATTCTGAGCCTATCGTAATTTCTAACAGCAAGTCATAATTTGCTTTCTAAACTGTTGGTTTGTGCTTGTTTGGTGTCAGAATAATAAGGGTCCATAAACATATTCATTTTTACAGCATACCATTGAATCAGACACCTTTCCAAGCCACAATTTGGAGGGATAACTGGTCCGAGGAGCTCCCTCTCTGAAACACCCATTTCATTTCAGCTAAGTAGCATATCAGTGATGTTGTTTTACAGGCTTACCTTGTTAGTTAGCTAACATACCTAATTTATACTGATTTAATAAACCTACAAAACTGTCTTAAAATAAACATAAAGGAACGAGATAGCTAATGTTAGAGGACATGCTTATCTAGCTAACTTTGCTCAGCTAAAAAATGAGCATGTAGTTATAAAACAGTATGTCATGAGCGTTACATTTACATTTATTCATTTAGCAGACGCTTTTATCCAAAGCGACTTACAAATGAGAGCACACTCACACACCAATGGTAGCAGAGCTGCCATGCAAGGTGCTAGCTTGCCATCGGGGGCAACATAGGGTTCAGTGTCTTGCCCAAGGACACTTCGGCATGGTATCACCCGGGCCGGGATTCGAACCACCAACCCCACGATTAGTGGATTAGTGGACAACCTGCTCTACCGACTGAGCCACAGCCGCCCCACAAGCAACAAAGGTATAACCGTCAAGCGACTTTCTCTCCAGTATTAACACTTGAATTTCTATAAGATATTTATATATGTCTGGTCAGTACAGGCTAGGCCACTTCATTTAATAATAATAATAATATTAATAATATTATTATTATTATTATTATTATTATTATTATTAATAATAATAATAATACATTTTATTTATAGGCACCTTTCAAGACTCTGAAGGACACATTACAGACATTTACAGACATAATCAAGGTTACCATAAAAGAGAACATAAAAGATAAATAAAAATCCAAAATACACAAATAAAATTATCATTATCATAGGAATAAATACATTCATAAATAATAGTTTTTTTGTAGTAAACTAAATTAAAACCGATAATGTACGGATATCTGGCGGTAGAGTTCCAGAGTCATGGAGTAGCACTCCATGGTAAAGGATCTGGACCCCATAGAAGTCAGACAATCCAATAGTATCGTGTGTGTGTGTGAGAGAGAGAGAGAGAGAGAGAGAGAGAGAGAGAGAGAGAGAGAGAGGAACGGGATCTAAGAATGCAGGTAAGAGAATATATATGAAGAGGATCGAGAAGATAGGAAGGTGCTAGGCTATGAAGAGCCTTGAAGGTCAACAACAGAATCTCGTTATCAATACGAAATTTAACAGGGTGTGTGTAATCCCTGCTGCTAAGTTTTGGACCAGCTGTAATTTATGATGAAGTTTTTGTGGAAGACCAAATAGAAGGGAATTACAATAATCCAAGCGGGACGTGACCAGAGCATGTATGAGAGTGGCAGTGCTGTGAGTTGAGAGGGTGGAGCGAAGACGATTTATGTTGCGTGAGTGTAAGTAAACAGACTGGGTAATATTATTTACAAGTGCTTTGAAAGAAGAAAGAGTGCGATCCAGAATGACACCCAGACTCAAACAGGGAAGGACAGTGGAATTATCAATGTTCAGAGCAAAACTTTTTGATTTGGTAAGATTAGACTTATTACCCACAATAAGAACATCAGTTTTATTCTAATGAGTTTGAAAAAGTTGCAAGAAAACCATGATTGTATTTTACGTAAACAGTTATGAAGTGTAGATAGTGGGGAAGAAGAATTTGGCTTGTTTGACAGATAGAGCTGGGTCTCATCTGCATAGGAGTGAAAGTGGTTTCCAAATTTCCTAAAAATATAGCCAAGAGGTGGGACATGGATCCCTGACAGATCCCTGATAGAGCCCAAGACAGATTCCAAGACAGATCCCTGTGAACGAAAATTTTTCATTTTAACGAACTGAGTGCAACCAGAGAGTTTAGATTTAAACTAAGCAAGAGAAGTGCCGATAATACCAATGGATACTAATCTCTCTAAAAGGATGTTGTGTTGATTGTCAAAGGCTGTGCTTAAATCAAGAAGAATGAGTATAGACAGAAGTCCTGCATCAGCTGAGATTAACGGATCATTAGTGATTTTGACCAAAGTAGTTTCCGTGCTGTGATGTAAGCAGAAACCTGCCTGGAACTGTTCATAAAGGTTATTACTTAAAAGATGTATGTGGACCTGAGAAGCAACTATCCATTCTAAAATTTTTAAAAGAAATGGTAAATTGGAGATAGTTCTGTTATTTTCAAGTATTTATGGGTCTGAACCAGGTTTCTTCAGAATAGAACTAATCAAAGCAGTTTTAAAGATGACGAGACACCCCCAATAAGAGATATGTGAATAATTTTAGTTATAATGGGGAGCAGGGAGGGTAAAAAAGCTTTAACCAAATATGTGGGGAGGGGATCAAGATGAGAAGTAGATGATTGGAGATTTCGAATAAAATGAGATATTTCAATATCAGTTAGGAGATCAAAACTCATAAGACTAGTGTGGGGAGGTTCGTGAAAGATTGGATAAAATGGTCTACAGGCTACATTACTCATGGCATTCAATTGCTGTTGAATGTTAGAGATTTTATCCTCTAAAAAAGTCAGAAAATTGTTACAATAAGCTGTAGATTGCATGTGAGCTGGAAGTGTGTCAGGGGACCAAAGAAAGTTACTTAGAGTAGAGAAGAGAGTTTTAGTATTGGCCTCAGCAGACCTAATTAGATTAGTATAATAGTCATATTTAGCCTTAAGAACAGATTCCTTATCTGTTATAATATCTTGTTATAATAACAAATGGTCATCATACATACTTTTGTCGATGCTAACCGGTTTTGATATGAAGACGTTCTAAACGACTTCAGTGGAGCTAGAATGTCCAGGGTATTTAAAAGACTGTCGTTGTAATGGGACACCAGTTCATCAAGAGTAGTTACATTTTCATTAATTGATAGATTATCAAGATTTAACCTGTCCTGTCAGATTTAACCACTGACAGGACAGGTTCTACCATTTAAAAAGGGTTACTTTAGCCAATTAGCACTCCCAGAATTTTAGAAGTAATTCATAATAATAAATGGATAACATTTTAGCTAATAAGAAACCGATTCCTAAATAAAATTGTTGAGAGATTTGTGAGTCAGATTATAACCAACTAGTGTCAGGTTGCTATTCAGGTTGCAAACAGGTTGCGTGCAACTATCTCACTTTTTTATTTACAAAAACCAAAGGGTTGTATACAAGTCATAAAGAACATATTTATTAAAAAAAGTTCTTATGAGAGTTACTTTTGTTAGAACAAATGTATATATAGTTTGTCTTAAGTGGAAACACTGATAATGGTTACATTATAAATTTTGTGTGAAATTCATTCTTTAAGAGATTTACACATAAACCAATTCTCGTTTAAACCTATTCGAAATATAGTTCATAATGTTTATTTTTTGCAATCATTTTTGCTCGTTTTTATGATGGATACCAAGAACACTCCATTCACACAGAGAAAAAACATAAAGTCAATTAGTAGCTATCTCTTTTCTTCAGCAATGAAAACTGGTAACAATATAATGTAACTTTTTATTTACATGGCATGCTGCAATGCCTGAGGACAACTGTGGGTTGCTGTTTAAAGCTGAGCTATCTAATTCAATTATGTCTTTTAGACCATGTCACAATTCAGATCCAGACCCTTACTGACAAAAAAAAATCTATCTGAGATTTGAAATTGTGAGAGAGAAACCTTGTAAGGATCTAAGACTCAAAAGGGAAATCCATCCATCTATATAACTGAGTTATAGACAGAGACTGAGTTAATAGAACTTAATAGATTTAGCAGGGATAATCAAATAGTATAGAATAAAGATCCATGAGATAAGTCAGAGATCAATGTTAAAATACTGTTAGGTCTGGAAGGACTATCTAGGAGGATTTTATTGGACTTCAGGAGTAAAAGGTTATTAACATTATTCTTGAAGACCTCAGGGCTAACAGAATAAATTTCACTGTTTAAATACTACTCAAATTTGCATGATACTTTTTCATAGGCAAGAAATATACAATAAAATGTCTAAGTAGGGCTGGGGGTTATGATGATATATAGTGGTGCTTGAAAAGGGCGGCTGTGGCTCAGTTGGTAGAGCGGGTTGTCCACTAATCCACGAATCGTGGGGTTGGCGGTTCGAATCCCGGCCCGGGTGATCCCATGCCGAAGTGTCCTTGGGCAAGACACTGAACCCTAAGTTGCCCCCAATGGCAAGCTAGCACCTTGCATGGCAGCTCTGCTACCATTGGTGTGTGAGTGTGCACTTGTAAGTCGCTTTGGATAAAAGCGTCTGCTAAATGAATAAATGTAAATGTAAATGAAAAGTAACGTAAAGTTTTGGAATGTTCTCTGGGTAGGAGGATTGAAAATAACCTCTCGCCCTTCGATCACAGTAAGACCATCTGTCAGCTCATGTATGAGGAAGAGGGCAGACAGCGCTTTCCTTTGAGTGTGTTATGTCACCTTGTGAAACAGCATGAGCTGCAGTTCGAGCATGTGTTATGCCAGAGTTTTCCTCTGACTTATGATCGAACTTACTTTCAGCTGGTGCAAGTGGCCCCTGATGTTTAGCTGATTGGATGGATGTGGAGTGTTGAGGCAGAGACAGAAGACAAATAATCAGGTTTGGGTTCAATTTAGGAACCACCAGAATTAGAACTTTAACCTACTGTGAGTGTTCTTGACTGTTCTCTAGCTGCACTATGAGGGTGTTGACAATCTGTTCTTCACCTGTGTTATGCTGTCCTTGAGGCTGGGTGAACGCTGTCTTCGAGTGGTGGTGGTGGCCATGGTGGTGGTGGTCTCCATGATGGTGGTGGACATGTCCATGGCAGCTGGAGGCGTGGCCGAGGTGGTCTCTGTGGACATTACTGATGGTGCATCTCCCACCAAGCGTAGGTTTCCCTCCACTTTAACGCTGGGATCGCCCTCAGCTGCCAGCTTCAGCACTTGCAGTCCATTGTAGTACAGGCCTGAGATTTGACCCTGGAATGGCCGACCTTTATCTTGGCCTCCGATCTTAATGGCTGCCTGGCTGTTGAAGATAGTCAACTGCCGCCCTACAGTGGTCCCAAACAGTAAGGAAAGGAAGAAGGTGAAAGCCAGAGTGAGAGAAGAAGAGGAGGAATAGAGGCAGAACAGCAGCAAGACAGAAAGAAAGAAACATTAGTTTGAATAAAAGGTAGGTTTTGCATATTTTATGACAGGATCTTCTTGCATGAGCCAATAACACTTTGAGCATTTGGACCCAGCAATGGAAATCTTAAGTTTTAATGAATATAGACTTCTGACTCTCACAGAGCATGAGTTAAAGTGATATGTAAATCATGAAGTCAGCAATTAGCTACAACGTCTGCAGTAGTTTAGCTATATGGAAGAACAAAGGAAAATGCACTTATTACAGAATACAGCTGTATATATAATTATCTCTGCCTCATTAATAATTATAAAGATAATGAAGAGAATACAATTGGAAAACTATTTAAGAATATGTAAAGTACTTGTGAAAATGTTTTATTCACAGGACTTGTTGTTGCTAATCTGCATTGATAAGTGTCATCTGGCAGCTCCAATGCTAATGTGTTACCAGGGCATGAGGGGTTTCATCCTCATCCTCAGGCCTCATGCACAGACACAGACAGAGACACAAACATGCATACAAACACACTCACACACACACACACACACGCACACACACATCGTCATTTTCCATTTATTCTTGACTAAGTATTTGGTCCCCTCAACTCTCCATTCAGTTTTCTTACTACGTCTTATTTCTCTTATTCTAGTGAAGACCTAACAATAACAACATCTTAAACTGCTTTATCATCTATGCTGTCTATCTTGCTTTTTTTCTCTCTCTCCCTAATTTAGTCATGGCCAATTCCCACCCATTAGGCAACTCTCCCCTATCACACAGTAGCTACCAACTGGGAAAGACGAAAGGCTATCATATGCTTCCAACTGCATCTTTGAAAACAGCTGCAATGTAAGGGGGCAGCGTAACACACTTAGGAATGTGCTATCCACTCAGAGGCCACAGAGACCCATGACTGGCTGTGATACATAGGGAAGAGAGCGTAAGCTACCCCTTCCTCCCTGAGAGTATTGCCAATTTTGGTTTCTTGGGCTCTCCGACACAGATCACTGTGGATTCAAACTCACAACACCGAAGATACTGGAGAATCCCAGCACTATCCAATCAGCAGCAACCATCTCGTAATTGTATTATTTTATGAGACAGACTAAAGGAATTCCACCAAGTATGATTAGCAACAAGAACAGAGGCGGATGCTGCAATTCCCTAAAAAAATCTGGATGTAATTAGATTCTCCTAGCTTCGAATTGAAAATTGTAAATCAAAAAGTAAAATGTGTTATAATTGGATAAACCCAGTTGAAAAGTAAAGCAATCACAAAAACAAAAGCACTTTTAACAAGCCTAAGGGTACAGCTGATTGAGATACAGGCACTTGCCAGTGAATTCTAAGAACCGGACTTAAGTTTCTACTTATTTCTGATGAACAGCCGTACAAAGAGTACTCTGCCACATTTGATTGTGAAGTGGGCAGTTGTTCTGGCCTTAGAGAGAGCCTCTCCAGTCCTAATGCGAGGTTGCCTTTCAATACAAGTAGGCTCTAGTTTTTAATAGCGAGATCGTAAACAATGGTGGAAACAGTGAATATGACTCATCAGGAGGATATTTACCTGGCAGCATAAACAAATCCAGTTCTTACTCTTTGTGTAATAGGATGTTGTGAAATTACATAAATGGCTGTACAAATTCTGACTAGTGAATAACTTAGAACCGAGCTGTACATAACTGTGAGCAGTTATGTATGCATTGTGCACAGGGGCCTAGAGTAATCTACTGTTGCTGAATCTGTATGGAAAACAAATTGTAACTGAGGTTACATGGAGATTATTTTTTATAAAGGCATGGTTATGAATGAATACTGAGTTAATATTTCAAGCCCACAGACTACTGTAAGTAACATATGGCCATGAATTATTATGCTGTGACCACGCCATGAATTAATATGTTATACTTAAAATGCGGTTGAATGTTTGGTGAGAATAGTCAAAAATAACTTACTCTCTTTGATTATTCTCTTAAGGCAGGGACTCTCAAAGTTGGGGACAAGGAATCCCCAGAGCTTCATATATAATATACTGTATATACTATGTTACAATAGTAAACCATTTCCAACCCCATTCCCCCCCTTTCACCCCAATTTGGTCATTTGGCAATTCCAATGCTCCAGCTCTCCCTTGTGATAACTACCAACCAGGAAGTGTGAAGTCTAAAATGTGCTTCCTTTGAGACACATGAAGCTAGCTAACCAATCCTTTTAAACTGCTGTTCATGCTACATCATTGGGCAGCATAACACACTCAGAGGAATGTTCTATCTACCGTCTTCCACAAGCAGGAGCTCATAGACGCTCACAATTTGCTAGTGTTGCTGTGATTTACAGGGAAGATAGTGTGTGCCATCCATCCTACCCAGAGAGCATGGCCAATTTGACTCTTTTGTCTCCCAGCCACGGATTGCTGTGGCATTGACTGGATTTTAATTTGTGATCTCTATATTAATTTGTGTCCACACTTTATTAAAAAAATAACCGCCTTTGTTGGCGCTTTAATTCTGGAGTAGTCGATCTGTAACTTTTTTGGTAATGTATTCACAGGCTCTAGACTGCACAAGTGTCTTCACTGTTTCACTCAAATATTAACAGGGTTTGATTCTAATGAAAACTCGGCTGTCAACGAGAGAAAATGTTCAGCTCTTTTAAGGACCATGTTTTCCCGACCTACTTCTGTGTCTAGATCTTTTCACCGACTCCTTTTCTTTTGTGTTTTAAGCATAAAATTGTGCATCGTTTTAAGCACTTGACCTTTAACTTTGGATTTGATGGTCATTCAGTATAAGTACCTGCATCGTGAGGCACTTGTACAGTGTGAACACTTTTGTCATATGATTTCTGCAGTGTGAGTGGTAGTAAGATCACTTATCATACAGTGTAAGACCAGTTACATTGGAATGATTTTAGTTGCTCAGCTCACACTTATTGCAGATGGAAAAACAGCCTTGAAGTCATGAACGAAAGCTTTGAGGTGGACCAAAGACTTTATTATACTGTACATACAAAATCCACAGTAACAGAACTCAGTTATGAGCATAAATTTGTGTAAACTCTATTATAAAAAGCAACATTCACACAGGACATCTTTACTGAAATGTGAGGGGTTCAGTACATCACAAAAGCTTGTGTGTTACATGTTAAAGGGACATTGTTTAGGACAAGCATATATGTTTATATCTAGTTACCTGATTAAGCATTAATTAGATTTATTTAGTTCATTTATAGTTAGAAAATGTTTAACCCTCGGAGTTATTGAGAAGTAATTATGCAGTAGTTTAAGCAGGAGTTACTTTTTATTTATTGACCTACTTAAAATGAAATGCAAAATTAAATCTACAATGTATGAGTAAGGAACAGTCTCCATTGCTGATCACGGGAAATGTGTGGATGTTGTGTATCAAGGGCGTAACCATGTTATGGACATTGGGGGGGGGTCCAAGCGCTAAAAAAAAACCTTCCCCCCCCCTCCCCCCGCGCAGCCAAACTTCCAAAATTTTATACTGAAATTTTGTATATTTAGAAAGTAGGTTTAGGATGATAGTTACTGTTTGAAGTCACGTGGTTTCTGAGTGATAGAATCTCCCACAGCATGGGGAAACTGCTAAAATACATCACCAAACTTGCGTTGAGTCTGGGCGAAACCAAGTGTACAATTGGCGGTGTGTGTG
>JAFFST010046841.1:88689-116053 GCA_022414735.1 Noturus placidus
TTTAAATTGGTTTGATGTTCCGAAACACTTAAGTGTGACAAACATGCAAAGGAACAGGAAATGAGGAAGGGGGCAAACACTTTTTCACACCACTGTATACCGGAGTCTCAAGGACAGGGATAACAAGCATCAATGTCTAAAAATGCAACTCTTTACCATATAGATGAGGATAAATATACATGTAAATTAGCAGCAATTGCACTACACTGTAGGAGCCAAACAACTCCAAACACCAAACAACTTTTGTTAAATGATACATTACTCATATGTTGCACAGAATTAAGGAAATCAAATGACATACTGTGTGTGTGTGAACATAGTATTATAGCTGTATTAATAAATTAAATGATTTGTAGTTTATTCTAATAAGAAACACAAGCAAAATAAATATACTGGTAAAAATAATGTAGATAAAGTTTGATAAAGGCAATGTGGACTAAAATCCAATCGGCTACTTTTTAGACTGGCAGCAGGAGGTAAATAGTGGTTACATAAGCTTGTAGTAATTTTCAGTTTTCTTTTCACAGAGTCAACTTGAATTAAATGAATGTGGTTAACAGACTTTCTAGAATTGGTCTAATTGAATTGCTCTGGGTTCTAATGTTTTGTCCCTCCTCACAAAGACATGCCAGTAGGTGGATTGGCTACTCTAAATTAATGCCAGGTGTGAATTATTGTATGCATTATGCCCTTCAATTGATCAGTGTTCCATCCAGGGTGTATTCACACCTTGGGCTTAGTGTTTGGCCAACACATTTATGCATTTAGCAGGGCATGAGATACAGTAAATTACATTTAGTGTATCTCATTTACTGAGCATTCAAGGTTTAAGGGCTTTGCTCAAGGGCCCAGCAGCAGCAGCAGCAGCAGCAGCAGCTTGGCGGTGTTGGGATTTGAACTCAGGACATTCCAAACAGAAGTCTTAACCACTGTGAATCCACTGCCCATAAGGGGGCTATATTATGCATCTCAGCTGGTCATTTCTAACAGAAAACAAGGTTTCATTTTGTACACTGAAGTATTTGTCTGATTGTCCCTCTGGGTGAACCCTTAAATAATCTATACATGACATTACAATGTAGGGTTTCCCATTTCAAATTTATTTGTTTGGAAAGCTAAAAAAAAAAAAAAAAAAAAAAAAAAAAAAAAAAAAAAAATTTATTCACCCAAAGAACCCCTAAGGAATCATTTCCCTTAAAAGTGTGCTTAAGTCACTAAAGGAAAATACTACATCGGGCTCCTGAGGGAGTGCTGATGTAGTACTTAATACTATCAGCTGGCACTCAGAGGATGGAATTCTGCCATGTGTTCCTTATCAGCCTCCACTGCTTCCTCTCCTGCTTTACACCTGTCTATCTTCCTCTCTGACAGGCTCTCTTCCAATAGGCTTGCTATCATACTTGTAGATGACTCATTAGCCATATGCTGAAACATGCCATGAGCTGCTCAGAGCAAGGAAAAACATTCCTTTCAACACTTGGATTAAGTTGTTGCACAATTGAGGACCTCATGTTGCACTCCAACTTTCATGGGCTCCATCTTACTTTCTAAAACTAGTTCATATTTGGGGTCATCAACAGACAAAAGTCCCCCCAAAATAACACTTTACTGGATCAACATGCTTACAATGGTAAAGGTAAAGCTTGCATTAGTCCTGCAGATCAGGAATGTTAAATCCAAAAACAATAAATAACTTATTAAATGCATAGCTGATTTAGGGGTTTCACATCTCCTGTGTGTGACATAGAGCTGCTGATGGCAGCTTGGGAAAAGAGGGGAGAATGAGTAATCTCTTCAGGGCAGCCAGTAAAGAGCAGGCGGTGCTACGAGCCAGAGGACAGATCGCCTGTCAACAGGCTGTCCCTGCAGGCTAGCGTACAAAACACCCAGCTCTAATCCCCAAATGCCAAACATCCTGCAAAACAAGTCTGACAGTCTGGGTTGTAGTGATGGCCGGGGGCTTTTGAACATCGTGAGCATCCCGCACACATGCTCTTTTCAATCACCGCTGACATTCAACACTCCAAATTGGGTTCGTTTTGCTGCGTCTCTATACATGAGAAGTCATTGAGTGGAAACAAGCAGTGTAGTTTAATATAAGTAATGCATTATAGTAGAGTTGGGACAATTATGAACAAACTCAGATTTGTCACGTGCTCGGGTAAACTTGACAAGGACTCGGACATTTTGAAAACAGAAATTTTTCCAAGTGTAGTCGAGTCCACGTCATGTGTAACATAAATATATACCATATTTTCCGCAATATAAGGCGCACATAAAAGCCTTAAATTTTCTCAAAAATCGGCCGTGTGTTCCAAAATCTGTAAAAATGTTGTGCGACTTTGGTAAGCGCTCCGCTTGATTGACTGTTGGACCATTTCCAGCTGACACAGGGATGTAATACGTACGCTGGAAGCGATAAACCAATCAGAGAACATTACGTAATACGTACAGTACGTACGCTTACCTCCGCCACGCCTCTGGTAGGTATACTACCGGTATGCTGCAAAACATTTGTTGAATAATGTTCAACTTAACTCACTGTTTTGCTTGCGTTACCTTTTTGTTTTGTAGACTGTTGTCACGAAATTTGAGGCAATAAGTAAGTTCAGGAGAACCATCTTTATTTAAGAACAAAACAAACAAACAAGCACCGCTTAGCATCCCTGGCTAAGGCTAACTATACTGGCTTCATTTGGCAAACACTCAAGACAGACCTTCAAACAAAGAACAATAACGTGCCATGTGCTCTTAGCCCCGAGGGGTTTAAATACCCAACATAATCAAACCAAAAAAGACACAGCTGGGATATATCACCGAATCCAAAACAATTAGTCATGTGTCTAGAGTTAGTTCATGCTGGGGTGCCATCTGCTGGCCGAGGCGTAACAACCGTATGTTTTATCATGCGCCTTATAACACGGTGCGTCTTATGGTGCAGAAAATACGGTAAATAAATAACAAAATAAAATGAAGATAACAAGAAATTAATGAATGTCTAATGAATGACCAGCAGGATTTCTGTACGCACACACTTGAAAGACATGCACAGAAAGCTGCCTCATTATGCGATTACCAAACTGAGTTCTCTTTAGCGGCTTATTACGCTTGAACGGTTAAATAAATACACACACAACATTTTAAAATACAGGTCTGGCTGAGTATTCATGTAAACACAGACTGTTATGCTCTTAAGTGACTGTAAACAGTTGGGAAAAAATCTGAGGTGTGTCAATACAGTATATTGAATCTGTGCATTGGGTCTTAAAGTAACCGCAGTCTAATAAACCTGCTGCTGTCTGTGTCATTAATGTTCATCAAACAACAAAAGACAAAGAGAAAATCACTCACTGATTCATTCGACTGAATAACAAGTACATTTAATAAGAATCACTGTATATGACATGCAGTGAAGATTATTTTATTTAACATTTAATTGCTTTATTCAATTTCAGTTGTATTTCTTACTAATAGACCTACTTGAGAAAACTTCATTATCATGAAATAAGATTGTTGTCAAAGCGCCCACCCTTAAGCATTTGGTGATTCCAGTCTTGAATTTCATGTAAAATGAAATGAAATGTACTTCTTAATGTAGTAAATATCATAAACCCTGCTGATGGGGATTATTTTGTTTTCATTTTAGGAATTAAAATGGAAAAAAGTTACAAGAACAGATCTGATGGGTTCGGAAGCAATCGCAGATTACAACGTTTATTAAACGAACAATCAACAAAACAAAGACACTAGGCAAAATACTGTGGCATGAAACAAAATACGGGAACATAGAGTCTAGGACAACGAAAGACAGAGAAATAGTGCAGACAATGGCTATATATACACAAGTGTGCTCATTAACAAATGTGAATCAGGTGCAGGTGGTCATGTGACATGTAGTGCAGTGCAGTGGCTGATGGGAATTGAAGTGTAGCATTTCCTTGATATATGACATCTGTGTTCAGAAATGAGTTTGTCATCATGTATAGACAGATTAAAAGCAGTAATAAAGCATGAAGCATGTTGTTATGACCTGCTGCTAAATGTAACTCTACTCTGTACTCTCTCTCTCTCAGCCTATATGTATAACTGTGGGGGAAAGGCATCAGTTATTGAAATGTCATCTCGATCTGGAGAACAGAATATTGTGTGCTACAATATCAAAACAGGTTCATTTGTTTGTTTCATATACTTGTAATATAATAAAAGTTCTAAATATACCTCTGTATCACTTTTTTTCCCTTGGAAACCATTTTTGCTAGGAAACTAGTTGAGGTGCTGATGACATGAAATCGAAATATTAAATGGCAATGACAAGATGTAATAGTGGTATTTTTGTTACATTTATGTTGCCATTGGTTTGTGAAGGTTAAAATATTAATGTAACAGCTCAGTGTTGAGTTTAAAATTGCAATTTAAAATATTTTTTCAATTAAATTACTTTCTAGACTTGACCATTAATGACTTGGACTTGAGTCTGACTCAGCCCCTTTTGGACTCGGACTCAATTGGTTAGGGACTTGGTCTTGACTCCAGCTCGACAAAGGTGGACTCGGACCCAACACTACATTATAGTAATATACTTAATTCTAGACATTGTTCAGTAACATGGAAGCATATTGAATATATGGTAAATGCTTCAAAATGTTAATTACCTGTTAATTACAAAATTAAATTTAAATGAGTCATTTAAGCAGTTGCTGAAGATGGATGAATGAAAGTGGTAAATACTTTCATTCATCCATCTTCAGCAACTGCTTAAATGACTAATTTAAATGGATTTTTTAAATATATATTTTGTTAAATATATCCAATGAAGTTTGTTAGAGACTATTGCAGGCAGGTACAAAAAAAATAAATAAAATAAACAACTGCCGGAGCAAACCGGATTGGTCATAATTCCTTATTGGGGTAAAAAACAGTCCTGTGTCTAGGAACTGTATATTTCCTGTAGTGGTTCCAGTTTAATATTGGCAGATTGGGTCGACTGAGAACAATGCAGAGTCCCTCACCCCTGAGACATCCTGCTACATTCACTGTTAAGTTTGCAAAAAGGCCTTGATTCAATGTCAGAGCAGACTATATTCTGCTAAAATAGACCTGATGTTTTAAGGTAACTCATTTTTGATGTATGACAGTTGCACTTGGCATACAGTGAAGGCTACTAATACTCTGTCATCTCATGAGCTGGACCAAGGTTAAAACTAGTCTGCAGTGAATGTACCTCCACTCTACTCTGAACATAATCACATCAGCACACTGCTCCTTGCTGTCGCACATCTGTCTGCTCAGCTGGTGGGCTGCTGATTGGAATTGGAGGAGTACATGCTAGATGCAGACGAGAGTGTGGATTGGAAGGTTAAGAAAATCATGCAGTCTCACTTAATCTTTTCCCCCATCTCTTCTATCTCTTTATATATCCTATCCTCCTTGTCACTAATCTGAAGGCTTGTCTAAAACAGATCACCACCTAGAAAGTGTGAGGCTTAGTAGAAATTAAAAAAAAATCCTAAACATTAATGCTTATTTGAATATTGTTTTAACATTCTGGCAAGAGAAATGGAAAACCAGTCATTTCTTGAATTTATTGTCTGAAATAGCAGATACAAAATTAGGGCTGAAAAAAATTTGATCAAGGCCAGCCAATATGCCTATCATTCTTAACTAGCTTTAGCTATGACTTTGGAACTGTATTCTGAAATGATTGATGAAATGCCATAAGAGGACTGTCCTCCACAAAACTATCAGTGACTATACTGATGTTAAGCAAAAGGCTTTTCTTCAAGGACAGTTAATAAAATTTGCACTGAACATGATTTAAAATCAACTCTCCAATGCACATTTGGAATTAGAGGTGGCTAAAGATATAAATAAAGTATAAAGCTATAAATAAGCACTTGGACTTGGCAGACCTGGATACACTTTACAGTATCTACCCAAAAGTATGTGGGCACCTGTCCATAAACCCATATGTGGTTCTTCACCAAAATGTTGCCACAAAGTCAGAGGCACACAATTGCCTACAATGTCTATATATGCCAGATAATTAAGATTTCCTTTCACTGGAACTAAGGGGCCCAAACCTGTTCCAGCATGATAATGCCCTTGTGCACAAAGTGAACATCATGAAGAAAAGATTGCTGAGGCTTGAGAGGAAGAACTCGAGTGAACACTTTTGGGAAGTACTGAAATTCAAGCCAGGCCTTCATGCCGGACATCAGTGCCTAACCTTGTGTGTTCATGTGGCTGAATGGACACAAACTCCTAGAGCCAATTCCCCAAATCTAGTGAGCCTTCCCAGAATAATGGAGGCTGTTATGGCAGAAAAGGGGGGACAAACAATATAAATGCCCATGGTTTTGGAGTGAGATGTTCAATAATCAGGTGTCCACATACATTTGGCCATATAGTGCATCTGAACTTTGATGAATGCATTAATGTAAAACATATATTTAGCTCTTTTGGGGAAGGAATGAGACATATCCCTGAAACAATAATCAAATAAACATTCTTAATAAATTGAATGACTAAAAAGTACACAGTCCCTTTTCTCTGTGAGTTTAAACAGTGGTTGCTAGAGATTTCCAAGATTTCTAAATGTTAATATTAATATTACTCATCTCATTTCAAGATCAGATGCATTTGGGTGGGCTTTCACATGCATTCTATCTTTATTGCTCTCAGAGTATCTCTAGGGATACTTAACATGCCCTTGAATTTCCTATTAATGTTACAAGTGGATGCAAAATTGCTTTGAAGCACCATTAATGCCCTATAGAGAATGAATTATAACATCTGAATGGGCATATTTCATGCACAAATGCTGTATCTGCCCTTATCTTTACTCTCGTATCTGTAAACTGAGCTCATGCTTAATGGCAGCACAGCTCTTATTTAATAATCTAGCACACCCAGGTTTCTGATTTGAACTCTAAAGTTGATGCTGTTTGGCAGAAAATAGATTGCAGATTTCTGGAAGGACAATAACACTCAGGCTTCTAGCACCTTATCTGACTGAAATAATCACAGTGAATATAGGAAACAGTGAACACAATGCGACAGTCTTTGTTACACTCACATTAAGCAATTTGCCTCAGCTGCCTTTCAATTTAGCCGCTTGCCATTATTTTTGGGACGATTTTCATTTAAGGAATTCCTTTTGTGCGGCTGATATGAGTGAAAATGTTCGAAATGTCTCCATTGTAATACTTCTTAAATATATAAAAGATGTGTGACAATGTAGCTGGTGCAAGACGGGAGCGTGACATTCTTTTCAACACACACATGAAAAAGATACCGCTGGGGAAATGAGAAAAATAGACATTTCAATTGTCATGAAGTTTTTATTATAGTGATGTAATATGTATTGCAGCATAGGGTTCTGCATTTAAAAGTCTGACAAGCGTACATGTTGTGTGCTCTCCTCATGAAGAAGCCTCCCATTCTTCAAAAAAGGCTGTCCTACTTTTTTGTGTCAAAGCCAAGAGGTAAGATTATAATGATGAAAGATGCTGATTTTCAAGAGACATTTCTGATAAGAGACGGCTCTCTGGTGTGGACCATGGAGATAGCACTGATTAAAGACAAATATATCTTTCCAGTTCATTGGCGAGGGTTGCCCAGGGAGGCTGACATTTAGCCGGGCAGTTCGTCATGAGCACCCACCAAGCTCACCTTCCTGTTTGCTCACAAACACTGCATTTTTATAGGTGTCACTGCACATGACCTTCACACTTAATCAGAGCCCAAAGATTATCCTGGACAGCCAAGGCTCTCTCATTAGGTCCTCAGCACCCCCCACCCCTCTCTCAAGCTAATATGTGATGGGCTTAAAATAGCTAGAATTAAACTGATTACATGCCACAACATTCAGCTGATTCTCAAGACTCCCAACATGCCTAAAATGGTGATAAAGCCAGTAGGTGTCTGACGTTTTTTCCAGTCCAATTTATTTATTTACATTGAGGGTGGTCCTGTGCTGCACCTACACCATGAAGTCCTCTGATGATGAAGATTCAGGGCTTCCTGAAGGTGGAGCGCTGGAGAGCATTGAGCAGGACTCAGGTGGCTGGTGTGGGCTTGTAATGAAACACTTCCCTTTACATCGCAGGCAGCTGAATATAGCAATAGTGAGACAGAACTTGGATTTGTGTTCTTGGTGTATTCCAAGTTGATTTCCTTCATTTTCTTCTTGCGGTTGAGCTGTTTGCCACATTATACTCTCACATTTCACATCAATCTGAATCATGCATACCAATGGACTGTGCTGTGCTCAAGTGGGCTAACCTAAAGATAATTGACTGCATTCTCATTTGATTTGTTCTAAGCTGCAAGATTGGCAGAAATGCTCATGTAAATGGTAAATGGTCTGCACTTTTTTTTTTTTTTTGTAAACCTTCCTCATTCACGCATTAACACAGACTCACACGCCAATGGTAGCATAGCTGCCATGCAAGATGGGAGCAACTTGGGGTTCAATGACTTGCCCAAGGATTCAGGATGTGGGCAGGGAATCAAACCACCAATGCTGCGATTAGTGGACAACCCGCTCTACCACTGGATAGCTGCCCCAGTCTCCTCTCGGAGATTTCTTCTTTGAAATCTTTTTTATTGCTCATGAAAAGTTTCTTTAGCTTGATCTTTGGTGGTGGTCATATGGATATACAGTCAGGTCATAGAATCTTAGAGCTGGATGAGGAGCAATAATTGCCTTGATTTAAATGACTTTCTAGACATTCCAGTGCATGCTCCTCTGACTCTTTTATAGCAAATTTAGGGCTTTACTTAACATAACTAATGCAAATCAAAGTGGCACAAATGTTGGAATTTATGGGAGAAAGGAAAGAGTGTCTTGTATTAGAATCTGAGCCGAGCCTGAAAAAACAGCCTGGGATGGGTCTAGCCTGAAGGTGATGGCAGGAGTTCTGTAAATGCACCTGCAGTTTTTAGGGGAAAACCAAAAATTTTCAGCCTCACGGTCAAGTTACAACACAGCCATCATTAATACTGCAGCCACTGAAAGCGCAAAAGCATAAGAGTGGCTGGGGATAGGTGCTGGGGCAGTTAGGGTCACTACACTATGCATGTGTACATGGATATAGTGTATAAGAACTGCTTCAGTATATGAATGACTTTGATTCTAAGTACTATAATACATTCATCCATCCATCTTCTATACCGCTTATCCATCCTTCAGGGTCACGGGGAAATTGGAGCCTATCCCAGGGAGCATGGGGGACAAGGCGGGGTACACCCTGGACAGGGTGCCAATCCATCGCAGGGCACAATCACATACACATTCACACACCCATTCATACAATACGGACACTTTGGACACGCCAATCAGCCTACCATGCATGTCTTTAGACTAGGGGAGAAAACCGGAGTACCCGGAGGAAATCCCCACAGCACGGGGAGAACATGAAAACTCCACACACACAGGGCCACGGTGGAATTCGAACCCCCGACCCTGTAGGTTTGAGGCAAATGTGCGCCACTACTGTACTCTCCCATAAAAAGATGTCTTTTTATTGAATTGTGTATGAGCTCCTGCACTGACTCTGGTACAACCTTTGTTCAGTTTCAAGAAGGAAGTGGTAAGTCACCTTGAAGTTTGCCATCCCGTTTTCTTTAATGCATACCAGTGCAGCTCTGCAGTCATACCACAGGCAAAACACTCCTTCCCCAAAGGCACTTCATCTCATATTCAGAGCACAGAGAGTGGCGACACCAGGTTAGCACCTGACAGTAGGTCCTGCATATCGGACGACTATAAATCATCTACAGCTGCAGCTCAGTGGACTGAGAACCCAATGCACACATGCAACTTATTTTTGTCCTGGATGTTTCTGCTGATTTTGAGCAAGGACAGTAGAAACATCCTGGCCTCAAACACAATTTGGAGGAATATTGCATGGGAGAGAAATAGTTTGCATTAGCACTGTGGAATATATGTTTACAATAGGGCTTTTCAGCACAGATGCAGTTTTCAAAAAAGAATGTCAGGTGTGCCACCCATCTCTGTCTTTTTTGGTTTTGTGCACAAAAGTATCATACAAAAATGCCTGTATCAACACATACAGAGACATCTAGTCTTGCACAGATGTGATTATTAGAACAAACTTAACAGTCATAGCTATTCCACAATAGAACCATTGCTACAAATGTAGCTTTTAGATGTGATGAAGAATCAGATATTTCACTGAATCACTGGCTCACACTTACAAGTTATATTTAAGAAGTGATCTTTTCTGCAGAACATTAATGTAAGGCTGCACAATTACTTTTTGGTGGTGATCTTATATGTGGCTTCAGTAGTGCTACAGTTTGCTAAATTTCTAATGTGACATTGATCATTAATGTCTTGACAAAATAGAAGCTATTAACTTAATGGAGTTAGGAAATAACTGATGTTTAAGAGTAAGACAGCATATAAAGCTCCACCAAGCTTCATGAAGTTTCTGCACCTAACATCAAAGTGTCTTCTCTCTTCTCTCTCTATTC
Source organism: Noturus placidus (assembly GCA_022414735.1). NCBI lineage: Eukaryota > Metazoa > Chordata > Actinopteri > Siluriformes > Ictaluridae > Noturus > Noturus placidus. The sequence goes on from JAFFST010046841.1 coordinate 99,190, forward strand.
TACAAAGCAGAAGATGCCCAGTACTCCAGCCCAAGTTGTCAGAAATCGCTCCACTTTTCAAGTTCCACAATATAACTTAATGCAGAGGTTCACCAACCACTTTAACCAACACACATACACCCACTCATTCATGCAATGATCCAATCAACTATTCATGAGGTAGCAGCGCAATACCTGCAGTAATGCAGGTCCAGAGCTTCAGTTATTGTTCACATCAACAGAATTGGTAAAAATTTTTATCTCACTGGCTTTGACTGTGGTATAGTTGTTAGTGCCAGACAAGGCTGGTTTGATTATTTCAGAAAATGCTGATCTCCTGGCATTTTCACACAAAGCAGTCTCTAGAGTTTAGACTTTACACAGACTAGTGCGAAAAAGGGAAAAATCCAACGAGTGGGCAGAAATGCCTTGTTGATCAGAGAGGTCAGAGGAGAATTGGCAGACTGATAGGAAAGTGATGATAACACAGATAATTACTCTTTACAAATGTGGTGAGCAGAAAAGCATCTCAGAACATACAACATGTCAAACTTTGAGGCGAATGGGCTACAACAGCAGAAAATCAAATTAGGTTCCACTCCTGTCAGCCAAGAACTGGAACACAGTGGGGACAGGCTCACCCAAACTAGACAGTTAAATTTGGAAAAATGATGCCTTGTCTTTTCCCAGCTGTCTGGTTGGAAGCACAACTGACTCAATGTTATTGGGTTGTTGCTATAGTTGCTACAATCTTTCTCACTGTCCTGAAAAAAAAGAAAACCTGGACAGGCCATTAGTATTTTGATTGTCATAGTGCCATTGCCAGTCTAGCTGAAGACATGTTAAAGTCAGCTGGATCCTTATCAAAGATAGTAAAGAGAGACCATGGCCTTATCTATGACTTGTATAAACCTGGAGGACAGCTGGTATCTTGCCACTTTTGACTTTAGCATTAATGTAGCTGTAATGTCTAATGTACAAAAATGTCTTTTGTATGCTACCTTCAACTTCAATGGATCTTCTGTTGTTGTAGCTTATCTGCCTCAAGGTTCCACATGTTGTGCATTCTGAGATGCTTTTCTATTCAACACAATTGTACAGAGTGATGATCTGAATTTCTGTAGCCTTTCTGTCAATTCAAACCAGTCTGACCATTCTCCGTTGACCTCTCTCAACAAGGTGTGTCCATCCGCGGAACTGAGGCTTGCTGGATGTTTTTTTCTTTATTGCACCATTCTGAGTGCATACTGAATCATACTATAGAGACTGTTATGTGTGAAAATCCCAGGAGATCACCAGTTATTGAAATATTCAAACCGGCCCGTCTGGCACCAATGGTTAAAATCACTGAGATCACATTTTTCCCCCATTGTGATGGATGGTGTGAACATTACCCGAACCTGTTGGCCCATATCTGCATGGTTTTATCCACTGCACTGCTGTCACACGATTAGCTGATTAGATAAGTGAAGGAATGAGAATATATGTGTATAAGGAATTGTATAAGTGAACAAATATAAAATGTTTGCATTTATGGCATTTGGCATGCGATGACATTTAAATATAAAATGTACCAGTTGCCTGTATTTTCATAACAGAGAACTAGACAGCAGGTCTGATGACTTTCAGTAAACAAACATGCATTAGGCAGCTCAGTAAGAGCTGAGAAGTCATATCTCAAGGAAAGATCAATGTCTAACTAGTGTATGCTGCTTCCTGTAATAAAAATGAAACACAGTTGATTCGTTTACATTCTGAAGTAATTTGTGAATTGCTCACAAATATTATGTGGCCCACAACACCAACAAACAAACAAACACATGCCAGATGGAAACATGGCACACATTTTGTAAAAATCACCCAAAAAATGCAGAGGCTTTATGAGAGCAGCTTAAAACATATCATCGGAATGTTAAAATAGGTATTTCAATGGCAACAGAAACCAGTCAGGCATGTGTAAATGGATTCTACCAGAGTACTAGTCTGAACCATATTCAAGGCACAAAAAGACAATGCCTGATAAGTATCTCTCTACTTACTAAACAATCAACATCCTTTTAGGAAGATGCTAATAAGAAAAGAAGACCATTCTGAGGCTCTAATCATCCTTTTGGATGCACCATTATAAACTGCACATTTAATCAAAGCAAATTTATGAATAGGTTGTTACCTCTTCCTATTATAAGGGAAGAGGTTTTGCCATTAAAGTGTTTCACAAACGAGACCATCTTAGCATCTCATCATGACTGAAACTCTTTAAAATCATTCCACAAAGTTACGAGACATAATTTCCATGATATCTTACGGACCAGTGGCAGCTTATCCATAGGAGCAGGTGGAGCAGAGCCCCACCATATATGTCAGCCATTCAACAAATGTTAATCTTCATAAAGTCTTTATTCACATCTCCATATATTTTGAATTCCATTGAAATACTTATTACCTATGATCAACAGTTAAAAAAAAAAGTTTCATTGAATTGCACACCTTTCTAGATGTTGCACAGTCATGGGCAGCATGCTTACTGCTCTGTTCAGCGACCCTTGGGGGCCGCCAGGGGGCACTAAGGGGGCCCTCAATAGTTTGGTGTGAAAAATAAATTCTCACTCTCAGACAACCACACACACACACACACACACACACACAATCAATTCCTAAAGTAATGGAATGTAAATATGTAAGATGTAATTATTAACAAAAAGGGGGATATATTCAGAAGTCTGTATTTTTAATGTGTTTTAAAGACATCTTGCAAAAGGGGGGCCTCGGTCAAATGTTAATGCCATTTGGGGCGGCCTTGTCTAGAAAAGTTTGGGAACCACTGACATAGGGTTATTAATGCACCTAGTATTCGAAAATGGGAACTGCAAGCGCTAATGGACACCCATGGGGCAGGAATCACAAGGAACCATATTCTCTCTAGAACATTTTCAATGGTCAGAACAGTTTGCTGTGGTTTTATGCCAAATTGGACTACTTTAAAAATACTCCATCACCACCAAGATCTTGGTTTATAGCAAATAATCTAAATGAAATCTAACAGAATTAAGCCTATGTATATTTTAAGCTACTAATTTAATATATGTATTTAATATATGTTTAAGGCTGTGTCATTATTAATGACATCCTACATCATCAAAATATATGGTCACAAGTCACTGCTGTAAGGGACATATCTAAGCTCAAGGACATATTTTGAGTTCAACAGTTCCAATGGAATGCAAATATATTTATATTTGGGGAATATAAATTTAAACTTGGGGAACTGTTGAACTCAAAATCCAAATGTGATGGTTCAGTAAACCATGAAAGAGATTTCATGTGTTTTCGAAACAATTTCGAAGTCACCATCTTGCAGGACTGTTTGGTAATCTATAACTAGAATATTATTGAACCTGCTCACCTTGTACTTGCTAGCTAAGTACATACTACTCCTGATTTAATAAAATCTCAAATATGCATAAACACACATCAACTATATGTTGTCAAATAAAAACAATGATCAATATGGGAAAACGGTTCAAAATAAAACAAAAAAGATAAAACAAGAGCATGGACATTAGAGTGGGTACTGGTGTTGGCACCTGAGGTGTGAATGCCCTGCAATTCTCATATATAAACCAATGTTAACATGGTAATGACAAATATCCACTTTTCTTATATAGAACAACCTCCTGGATTAGTAAGATTAACCTCAAAATCATCTGTCCTCATCCTACTCGACCTATCTGCTGCCTTTGACACTGTGAATCATCAGATCCTCCTGTCAATTCTCTTCAGCCTAGGCATCACCGGAAAGGCTCTGCACTGGGTGGAATCCTATCACTCAGACAGATCCTTCAAATTATTGGAGAGGGGAGGAATTTCTGAAACTTAGCAACTCACAACTGCGGTTCCCCATGGGTCACTGCTTTTTTCTATTTATACTACATCTCTGGAGCTTGTGATTGAGTCTCATGGCTTCTCATATCACTGCTATGCTGATGACAATCAGCTCTATTTGTCCTTTCAGCCTGAAGATCCATCTGTCTAGCATGCATCTCCTTCTGCCTGTCTGACATCTCAAACTGGATGAGGGAACACCACCTTAAGCTCAACTGAGATTCTCATCATCCCTGCCTGCCCCTCAATCAACCACAACCTCACCATACAGCTTGGCTCACTTACACTCAAGCCAACCAGGACAGCCAGAAACCTTGGGGTGACGTTCAATGACAACTTGACCTTTACAGATGACATTTCAACAACTGCATGATCCTGTAGGTTCATTCTATACAACATCAAGAAAATCAGGCTACTCAGCTACTAATTCAGGCTCTTGTTATCTCAAAACTGGACTACTGCAATACACTACTCTCAGATGATTCAGAATGCAGCAGCACGCCTTGTCTTGAAACAGGACAAAATATTCCCATACTACATCCATTTTCATCCCTCCACTGGCTTCTTGTAACTGCCCACATAAAATTCAAGGCCTTGACTCTCATGTACAAGATCTTGTCTGGAACAGCACCCCTCTACCTCAACAGTCTCCTTCAGGTTTATGTTCTCTTATGCAATATGCAATCAGTTAACGACCAGCAACTGGTAGTGCCTATTCAGCGAGGCACAAGGTCCCTTTCCAGAACATTCAATCTGAATGTCCTTAACAGTGGAATGAAGTTCCAACCTCAATCCAGACAGCAGAATCTGTCACTATCTTCAATAAATGGCTAAAGACCCACCTCTTCCATGAACACTAACCCCTAACCTAACATTCTGGACTTACACTGGCTCCTACACCTTTACTCTGCACACTTTGCTTCTCTAGAACTCAATTAAAAATCTTGTATGTTAGCACTACTTGTATTGTTCTCTGCTTGATATATCACTTGATGTATTTCCTCATTTGTAAGTTGCTTTGGATAAAAGTGTCTGCTAAATGAATAAAAGTCATCATTATGATGACTAATTTGATGTCATCATTATGATGACTAAAGTCATCATTATGATGACTAAATCCCTGATTATTTTGAAATACTAAAACATAATTATAATAAACGTAATGATTTTGGTACCTTGTCAGTAGAAAATGTTTTCAGTAGAAATGTATCTTCAAGTAGTAGAAAACAGGTCACAAATTTAGTTAAAATTTAATACCTGCCCTACTGTCCTGTTAATTTGCTCATATAAAACATGTAAAAAAAGAAAAGAGAGAGAAACAAAGAACACATGTTCATTTAGCTGATTTGAAAGACATAGCTATGTAGTCTATTTTAGTAAATCAGCTTGAATTTTGAAGTTCAAACTATTAACTCTTTAGTATATTATTAGGGACATTGTGATGAATCATCACATTTCCATTATATATATATATATATATATATATATATATATATATATATATATATATATATATATATATATAGTGTGGATTGTAATTACTAAAAGGATGGAGAGAAAATGCTGAGTCAATGTTCTTTGCTTTAATTTTGGAGCCCACTGTTTCAGGAACAGGTGTTCCTTTAATTATGAGGCAAGGCATCACCATTTGACAGATTTTCCCTCCGTTTTTAATCATGGCACATCTGTCCAGGGGATACGCACTGCTAAAAAGACTGATTTCCCCTGAGGAGAACCCCCCGCCCTTTGCATCTGTTCCTCAGACCAAAGTACTTCACAATAAGTCAAATGTGAGATGGATGCCCTCAGCCTAAGGCAGAATGGGCGAGTTCGGCACTGTAAAACCTCCAAGCACAGCAATATTTCAAGGCGAATGGTAACTTTTGTAGCTGCTCTGTGGTTAGGAGTGTACAAGTTGTGCAAGTATGGAAGCAGGCTACTGTATATGATATGACGATCTGACTCATCACCACTGACACTTGTCTGAGAGCCAAGATAACAAGTCAATCTTGAAAAACCAACATGATATTTATTCTTAGTTTGTCCTCACAGTGTCCCGAAAAATGGGAGTCTACGGGCAAATCTAATAGTGGTGCCGATGAATTGATCGAATACAAATAGCTGTCTGGAGCAATAATCACAGTATTGAGAGCAGGGCATGGGTGTGAAGACACAAATGATCAATTGGTTTATCAATCAAACCCATGGTGAAATTGAGACTGGGTAGGATATTTCGCCTACTTAGTTTCACATTCATAAATTCTTTTTTTTGGGCTAGTGCCATGTTCTACAGATCCTTCGAAGGGCTAAGCTTTGAATTAAAAAGTTCCAGACACCCTCATCTCATTCCATTCATCATCTCCATTCCCAATACTGATCAATTAGCCCTGTCCTGCAGATTTAAGTGTTTTCCCTGTACCCAGTACACCTGATTAAACTAATCAGCTAACTAAAAGCTTTTCCTGAAACATTAAAAGTGCAGAACAGGGGTACTCCAGGACTAGGGTCGAGAATCTGTGATCTACACCCCTCCTGCACCATACCGCTCTTCCAATACTTGCTTATACTGAACAAACTCAGCCACACATAGAGCTTCATTAATCCATCATCCACCCCACCCCGACAAGTGGGGTGGTGAACCCCCATGGCACCCTCATTCCACAATGCCTATGCGATGATGGAGGCCAGAGTCTCAGTGAAGATCGATACACAGCCACCTTGGAATACCAAACCACTCTGCTTCTCATTATTGGCAGTGAGAGCAGCTGCTCTGCTGATGTCACCGCCTCATTCATCAGCCCACATCTTCCTGCAGGGCTCAGACTCTGTAGGTGAGAAAGTGGCGCAAACCATCATCAGCCTGGAACCAGGTAGAGCTAGAGGGAAAGGATACTGTAAGTATACTATGACAGGACTTAGTCCTGCTTGGGAGGTAGAACACCGTAAAGATTTTATTTCCCAGAGGTGTGTGCTTTCTCTTGTTGAATCCATGTCAATGCAATACTCATGACCAAATGAATTACAGTAGGTTCCATGCTTCTAATTTCTGAAGCAAAGCAAATACTTCTGCATGAAGGACAAGTATTGAGGTGAAAGCAGTACTGTCGATAAAAGCAGGGGCAAATCATATTGTAACCTGCTTTTTATGCTCACCATAAACTTTACAGACTTGCTTTTATTTACAACAGAACCTCATACATTATACACACGAAACCGCAGGTGCTTGATGGTGTGAAAATCAATGTTAAGCGATGTCCTTGTGTGGAGGGAGAATAAACTCTGGGGCTAGAACGGCATCTAACAGAAAGACATGTTGCAGATGAGCCATCAAAACAGCCATCTGACAGAGCACACAAACCCACCCTTTCAGTGGTAGAATGAACCATTGTTGAATTTAAAGACCGCAACAAGCGAGGGGGAGGCTCTGAAAACAAACACCACTCTGTGTATAGCCAAGCAGCTGCTGTCAGACTGTTTATTCTTGGACTGCTAAGGAGGCTTCCAATGTGGAAATCTAAGTTTCATAGGAAATTTCCTATTTATTTGATGATTTATTTTATTTAAGTTTTTTTTTTACCTCACTTGAAATATAATTGTGAGAAAATTCCAAAGGGTCAGTAAGTAATTTTCCAATTAGATATACCACGATATTGTCACACCATCAAAGATCTATGTGATTTTAAAATATTATCAGGTCCTACACTTACTGTAACTGTTTTCATGTTCTGCATAAACACTACGCAGATTAATCTTCTCACCAGGCACTTCTAATCTTTCCTATGAGCTGTTTTATCGCTTCATCTTGTCTGGGGCAAATGACAAGGCTTATTTGCACAGCTTGATCTCAGAATATGGCCTCAATGCAGCTTGGTGATTTTATAGTGCCTGAAAGGAATAACTCGATTTAAGATTTTATCCAACTTCATTTGCATTGGGTTTTTATTTCAGAGGTCCTAAGGGTTCCTGAACCATAAATGGCATCTAAAGAAATGATGCGCTCATGTCATGTCATCTTAATTACTTGGACTAAAGCTCCCAGATGATACAAATGAAAAAAGTTTATCATCACTTACAGAATTTTTTTTATGATAATCTAAAATGATCAGTTTACATGTAACTGATCATCAAATGTCTTCATTTTATGGTGAATTAATCCTTCAACACAACAGCTGAGTTGGGTCTTTGAGCAGGGGTAAAGTTTGGTACTCACTATGTGTAGCTGAAGGAAGTCTCCCAGGCCCTGTGTGCTCTCCACCTGCACAAGGATGGCATCTTTCAACTGAGTGCTAAAACCCACGGCCAGCCGGTCCGCCCTGGTGCTTGGTCGCTCATTTGGTGCCCATGTGTATGTTATCAGAGCTCCTCCTTTCCCAAATATATATGTGGTCCCAGCTGATAGAAAGAAATAAAGAGAGAGATAGATTAAGCTTTTGGTGAAAGGTTCAACAAAGGAGTGGTGCGAAAGAACAAACTTTAAAAAGAAGAGGTGTCAGGATGAATGATAGAGTGATAAGACAAGGTGATGCAAAATAGCTCCTTCCCTCTTTTCACATTCACTCTGTGCAGGGATTTAAATGAGGACGAGATAAAAAAAAATCTTTGACTTTCCATCTGTTCCATCGAGCCTTGTGAAGTTAGGCTCATTCTTGATTTGGATGCTCATTCACAAAATGTTACATTGGTGGCAAACAAATCAGCAGCAGCATTGTCAATCGAGGGCATGGCATCCTCTGCTGACTGGCAGCTTAACAGCCTTGTTGTTCATTAGAGCCGAGATCATTTTCTAATCAAACTTCATCTTAGTTCCTGATCTTTTGGTGGACTGCCTGTGAAGTCATGCGCTAATATGGAACAGCGTTTGGGCTCTGTGGCTGAGATACAGTGGTGTGGTGGCACATATGTATGTGACAGGGAACTAGTGCCAGGCTCCAGGTGGGAGAGCTGGGTGGGCCACCCAGTGCAGCACAATACTTCAAATAATCAGACGTGGTACTGTGGGAGTCAGTGTGAAAAGCATGCACTTAAGAGAAGGTAAATGTGTCAAAATCTTATTCAATAAAAAGTGGAAGTATCCAGCCAAATTCTTACTCTAGTGAACTTGATTGGATGATAAACTGAAATGATTGTTGGATACTAAACTCAGACCATTTAACATATATATATATATATATATATATATACACACAGAGCATAAAGTCATAAACTGGATGAGATGAAGAGACATAAAAATGCAAAGATTAAAAGTAAGTTAATTAAGTAAGAATACAAGTATTTAATTTCAATCATACTCTAGTAAAGTAGAAATACAATTAAGTATAAGTACAATTACTCAAGTATTTCAGCTCCTCCATGCATATCGCAGCAGCATTTAGTGAACAATGCATGAAATCCCACAGAGACCTGGGAAGCACCATGAGAAAAAAAATAACAATTCTGCTTTCATTCACTTGCTCGTGTTCATTTTTTCACTGTGTGTTTCAAGTTTCATGTTGTCTGGATTCAACCCAATTGTGTTTATTTCATGTGGTTAACACTTCTCTTTTGTTTTGAAGCCAGTTGGCATGTGAAATAGTACATCTCCCTTTTACCTTTCCAACTCTAACTGTAGCCCATTTTCCTTACATTTGTTGTAATGCTCTTTATGCTCTGTTAAACAAGTGAGCTTGCATGCACTGTTGAATCGAACCTGAGAGCCGGATGTCGACACCACCTGTCTTCTCTGGAGTCTGTGGTGGTATAAACCAGCCAAACAGAATAGGTGAGGGGAATGTAATTAGTTGATCTGGTGAGACTGGCTGTGGGAGACAGTGTTGAACACCTGCTCCTAAAATCTACAGCTAACTTGTTGCTAGCACTGAGGCATGTAACAGAGTCCAGGGAGCAGACACCTGTTAGCAACATTGGTAGATTGGGAGTGCAATAGGTCTGAGACCACAATGTCTCAGAGATAACAGAGTGCCAGGTGGGGTGAAGTGCAGAGTGTGGAAAACAGACAAGGACAGTCTGCCCTGTAACAGTGGGACTTAACCTGAAATGGCACTTTGCAGACCAAAGTTAAGCACTGCAACCCTGTCCTATACCGTTTCACAGGTGGAAAAGCATTGATTTCCTGTTTATTTGGTAAATGTCAGGAGCTGGCCTTCATCTTATATGGTATTAAGGCTGCTATAAAGTAATCAATAACTCCATCAATTCTCATATGACAATGTAGACATTTAGTGCATCTATTTAGACTTTATTTGCAATTGAGGTTGATAAATGAACTTATTATATCTAGTTTCAAAGCCTGCACCTCTGCAGCTGTTCTTTTCATTGCTTGTTTGATCTTTTGTAGTCTGACGTTTCCAACTTGAGGCTTACATTGCCTCATCTTCAAGGTTAAAGAAACACAATGCACATTGTTCCCATATAGTTTCCTATGTGGGAAGAAAAGAATAGGACAATTCAAATTATCATAACAGAAGTTCCCTGATAGAAGAATGGAGCAGTGTTTCTAAGACTTAATACTATATTGAATGTGTTGAATCACTGCACCGTCTCAAATTTTTGCTTAACTAAAGCAACTTATGTAAGGTCTGATTTCTGAGATGACCCAATAAAGTATACAGTCTTCATAGAAATGAAGAATTTACATTAGTAAGATTTGTAAGCGCTAAACTCCTCTTTTACAACAGTCACTGCTGAATTCTAGATTCTGACTGATCAGAAGGTCTTTATTCATTTTCTTTAACAGAAACTTGTTGGGGAATTGATGCTGTATAAGATGACTGCTTTAAGATATACTTAAATAAAAAATAAAAAAATGAAAAATAACAAATAAAATTTCAATAATTGAAATTTATCTTTATGTCGGGATATATCACACAATGTTGTCACTGATTATTTCCAATAAAAGTATGCCTCAATATGTTTTATCTTATTTTATGCACACATCTGTAGAACCACACTGTCTTTATAGGAAAGGCAAGTCAACAAATACAACATAATTAAAAACAAAGGAGGCAATTTAAGTCAGGGCTGTCAGGCACAAGCCCTGGAGAACCAAATAAACATGGCTGATTGGCATCTTATTCAACTCATCGGTTAATTAGTGAAGCGATCATATAGTGTATTTTGGTGTGAAACACACTCTCTTTAGGTATGTAGCCCTCCAGGACCTGATGCTGACATACTGACAAAAGCTGAATTGTTCATGCTTGCAACCTCACTCTGTAGACTCGTTGAATGAGTCCATGACTATTGTACAGGTAGTAGGGCATTGGCTTTAAAATCCTGACAGGTTAAGGATTTGTAAATGGTATTTAATTAAATAATAAACACTGTCCACATAAACCTATTTGGAAAGGAAGGGACCTCTCATGCAAAATAAATAAATAAATAAATAAAATTTCTTGCTTCAATTGCTTGTTGCGAGTGAGGAAAAAAGCCTTGAGCTTTGAGTAAGATAAGGTATACAGGCTTACTTTTTCTGGCTTGCTGCATTCCCTCAGTTCAATTTGAAAGAGGTAATACTTTCCCCCCCTGCTGGGTAATGTTGGTTTATAGGAAACATGGCTGTTACAAGATACTGAGAAATGAGAGAGGGGTCACTCTGGATGATCAAACACACACCACTTTAAAATGCTGATGAAAATATGGCACAAGAGTAAACAGTAATTACCTTTCTACTGTTGAAATAGGACCTCATTTAAAGGTTTTTTATCACTGAGCATAACCTATGAAGCTTAATGGTAATATATTAGTATACCATGATTATGCCCTTTCCACTAAGGTTCCCATGATTAATTATTCCTCATTAGGCTGATTTATTTTCACCTTCAGCCAGGGTTCAAAATTAGGTTTAAATAAGGGATAGTAATCAAGTACAGAAGTATGACTCTAACTTTCCTATTTGATTTTAGTGCTATGGGGTATCTTCTGGGCTTCTGTGAGACTTACCCATCAGATAAGGACTGCATATAGACTGATACTGGGGGATTTGGTGAGCACAGAGGTTATTTACTGTGTGCTGCCAGCCTCTCACTGGGGGATATTGGAATGATGGCCAGTGGAGCATGTGTGTGTATCGGCTCAGTTCTTTTCCCAGACACACACCTAGTGTTGGCCATCAAAGGCAGCCGTTTATAAAGCAACATAAAAAGCAGAATACAGCAAGAACCTTTCCTGCTGTTCCCATCACACTGAGAACAATCACGACACAATTTTCAGTCATGCCCTCTCACACAGCCAGGGGCTTTACATTACAACAAAATTAAATGCTGCAGATTAAAAGGCATGCATTATGTAGATGTCTCAGAAAATTGCACTCAATAAGGAAAAATGTATCAGTTTATCCACGTATCAACAGGCTTTTTGGAATACGGATTGTGTTACCATCCGCATTTTTTGAAGATGCATTTCATTTTACACTCCTGTGAAGCACTCGGGTTGAATCCTTGTTTCGCCACAGGAGAAACACATTTGTTGTGGAACACCCATTGAATTTTGCTGTGGCTAAATTCTGGTAACCTCTGATAATAACATATCTCTAATTAAAAAAAAACCATAAATAGGACCGAATAAAGACAATAAGGGGCACGTGGTGGCTTAATGGTTAGCACGTTCGCCTCACAACTCTGGGGTTCGAGTCCCGCCAGGGCCATGTGTGTGCGGAGGTTGCATGTTCTCCTCGTGCTTCGGGGGCTTCCGCCGAGTACTCCGGTTTCCTCCCCCAGTCCAAAGACATGCATGGTAGGCTGATTGGCGTGTCTAAAGTGTCCGTAGTGTATGAATGGGTGTGTGAGTATGTATACCCAGCTGTGTGACTGGCAAAAGCTACATGCTGGTCCCAAGCCCGGATAAATGTGGAGGGGTGGGGAAAGCAATGGCAAACTACCCCACTACTTCTGCCAAAATGCTTTGTGGATCACATCGATGAAATACGTGGAGAAGTGATGACCCATAAAGTGACCGAAGGTTGGTCTCGACTAATAGGTGATGGAGAGAGAGAAAGACAATAATGACAAGAAATTTTGCTGACAGAACAGAATTAAGTGAATTAATAAGTGATCATTTCAGTACCAGTGCTAGTGGACCGAAAATATGGTGTTGAAGCTAGTGTTTAAATTTCATGAGTCAATTTTACCTCAGGTAATATGACAGACACTAATGTGGATGATGCTGATAATCAATGATAACTAATTTCCCACTGTAGACTTGCTAATCCTTAACATTTGGCAGTAATTATGTTTTTCCATAAGTAGATTGGCTTAAACATGTAGAGGCAGGGTGTCTTCAGTGGAACCGGAATGAAATCTTTAAATGAAATGCAAAATTCTTCCTTTTGTAATTAGCTAGACTTTAAAATGCTAGAACTTTACTTGTAGCTCCTATATGTAAACACAAACCTCACTTCAGTTCAGGAACGCGTGTAGTTTTAAACCTATATACAGTATCTCACAAAAGTGAGAACACCCCTCACATTTTTGTAAATATTTGATGATATCTTTTCATGTGACAACACTGAAGAAATGACACTTCGCTACAATGTAAAGTAATGAGAGTACAGCTTGTGTAACAGTGTAAATTTCCTCTCCCCTCAAAACTCAACACACAGCCATTAATGTCTAAACCACTGGCAGCAAAAGTGAGTACACCACTAAATGAAAACGTCTAAATTGGCCCTAAGTGTCAATATTTTATGTGGACATCATTATTTTCCAGCACTGCCTTAACCCTCTTGGGCATGGAGTTCACCAGAAATTCAGAGTTTGCCACTGGAGTCCTCTTCCACTCCTCCATGATGACATCACAGAGCTGGTAGATGTTAGAGACCTTGTGCTACTCCACCTTCCGTTTGAGGATGCCCCACAGATGCTCAATAGGGTTTAGGTCTGGAGACATGCTTGGCCAGTCCATCACTTTCACCCTCAGCTTCTTTAACAAGGCAGTGGAATACTGCATACTGATCATGCTCTGCTTCAGTATGTCACGGTACATGTTGAATACAATGAATGAATAATTGAGCAAAATAATAGAAAATGAACAAACGTGCAATCGGCAAGAAATTGTTTTCATTTAGCTTCATCTATATTTATTCTTTTCTTTGCATTTTTGTGGGTTTGTTTTATAAAGTCCCACTTATCTTTTAATTTTCTATTTTATTGCCTTTGTTATCTCTAATATTTTAAATATATTTATTCTCTCTTCTTTCTTTTGAAGCTTTAATCACATTTTGCATGTTTATAGTGTAGTCTGTGTCAATGCCGGCTTGGATTTGAGTGCTTAAAATAAATTCATCATTCATGCATATCATGTTTTCTTTAACATCTAATCTTTTATTGTCTTCTTCTTTTCTATTAATTTTATTTTGTAGTGTTAAATATTTATTGATCAGTGCCTCATAGTGTATATTTGTATATGGGTTTTTAAAATGTTACATAATTCAGTGTTTCAGTTTGTTGAAGCTTGTAATTGTTTGATTCTTTCTAATTCATCTTTTACCTTTGAAATTACATGTTTGTTTTTAAGGGATCATATTTAATTTCCAATACCCTGTTATATAATTTAACCCCAAATTTAATTGAAGGTTTACCGCAAGATCATCTGAATCTACTAAATATTCAGTGTTGTAGGTTATTGTTTCAAACCTTTTCGATACATATATTCTATCTATTCTGGTTTGAACCATTTTGTCCATTCTGGTAAAATCACTTTTGTCTTTAAGTTGCCATCTTTGGTAATCGGTATGTGTTTAAAAGGTATTCTATCTGCTTTGTCAGTAATCGTGTTGAAGACTCCACACATTATTAAGTCGTATCCGACATTCAATAGCTCTTGTAATTTATAGAAAATCCTAATTTTCCCAGCTCTATCAGAAGGTGTAAAAACATTAATGGTCCATATTTTATTTCTCTCAGCTCCATACTTCTTCCTGGTCTGGTTTCTCTTCTTCCTGTGCTTCTGCTTGGTTCTGTGCATGTCCTGCAGTGTTGTCTCTGCATTGTTCCCTTTGTTTATCCATGTCGTCTTGGACATTGTCTTGTAGATCTTGCTCATTATGTGTGTCTTTGTTTTTGTTGCTGCATGATCTGCAACATCCAAAGTATAGGGGTCCCACGGTTTGGTTGAAGGTCTCCGGGTTGGTACATTCCTTGCCTTTGTGTCCATGTTGACTACATTTCCAGCACTTCATAATGTTGCAATCTTTGATCTGATATTCCGTGAAGCTGCAAATACAACATCTTTGGATCTGTTCAGGGAAAGTGATTTTACCATTGTATGGTCCCATGGATATTGAGTTGGGAATCTGCATTAGAGTGCCATTGGATTGTTTTTTTTAGTTTCACTTTGTATTGACGCACTCCATACCACATTCCGAACTGGTTGACTTGGTTTTGGACTGGTTGTAGGAGTTTGGATAAACGTCATCTGTAAGTCTCTATGTCTTCATCTGCAACTCTTCTGGTCCAGAATTTGATGATCAGGAATTTAATATCTTGTGGTGTTGATGAATCAAGTTGTCAGTTTTTCCAGAATTCATTCCCTGTTCCAGAGTTAAATATTTGTGTGAAGCTTTGTAATATTATGTGAAGATTTGCCACCTGTGGTGATCGGGAATGGGGGCATATGGGAAACTAGTAAGAGCTTACTTCCCTCTCTTCCACTGATTTTGGTGCTTATATCTGTTCTAAGAACAACTCCGAACGGTTTTCCCAGGCTGCCACACATTTTGCTTGTGAGTGCATCAGATGGAGGTCTGGCAGAGGAAATTAATCAGAAACTCTATGTAGTGACAAAGTTAATCCAATACGGTCTTTATAAATGCTTTGTGAATGAGACGATTATAACAAATTTGATTGCCCATCATTAATCTGTGAGTCAATGCTGTTGACTAGGGTAATATTATTTGTCAACAAATTCAAATATGTACATCTCTCCCTGAACTGTGTGCAGAAACAGAAAAAATCATTGCTACACTGAATTTAATAGGTTTAAAGAAACATACCTGCAAAATATCATCAATCAAAGCTTCAAAATGGGTATATCCAGCTTAGAATATGGAGTGTAAAAACTGAAGAGCTCGAGCTGCTTAGGATTCATTACAGTGGCTCTTATGGTTCTGAATGCAGCCAACATAATATTGACTCGCTCTCAAAATTCCCTGGATGCCATCGAATATTAACCTCCTACATTTCTCAGGATAAAGCACTTCAGATAAACCACTTCCTAAAGCACTGGAATATATGATATATGCTAAGACTCAATATGCTAGTTCCACCTACAGGCTCACATCAAAATGTAAACCAGTTTATAAGTAGGTCTTATGGAAGACAATAACAGAAAACTACTATGGAAACAGTGGGAGTTTTTAGATCACAAATGAGCTACATGATGATTTTTAGTTTCAGTATTTCCCAATACATTTGGACGTGTAAGTAAAATTCATTCTCTTTGTCAGCTATGATATAGACCTTTGTTCCCATGATATATTTTTATGTATGCTTGTACATAAAGATTTTATAATAATATATAATAGAAAAAATGATCAACATTTCGGTGGTGTGATGCTGAAATTACACCAAAGTTGATTATTTTCCTATACCACCATCTTATATCAAATCATTTTGTCAATATATTTTACAGCAAAAAGGTCTGAATTGTTTCTATAGAAAAAAATAATGCAATAGAACTAGTGCAGTGGTATAAACCTGTTATTTGAAATACTGAACTACTGTCAAAGATGTTATTATAGAAAATGAATCAAGACCCACTAACCAATTAAGAAAGGTCAGTCTAATAAAGCGGTACAAACGTATCCTAGAAAGGGCTTTATATGTCTACTTAAAGAGCACCTATTATGGTTTTTACAGTGCATTGCGAAAGTATTCGGCCCCCTTGTACTGTTCGACCTTTTGCCACATTTCAGGCCTCAAACATAAAAGATATAAAACTGTAATTTTTTGTGAAGAATCAACAACAGGTGGGACACAATCATGAAGTGGAACGAAATTTATTGGATATT
>JAFFST010046841.1:136473-147058 GCA_022414735.1 Noturus placidus
CAATGTGCAAATCTGATAGAGACATACCCCAAGCGACTTACAGCTGTAATCGCAGCAAAAGGTGGCGCTACAAAGTATTAACTAAAGGGGGCTGAATAATTTTGCTCGCCCAATTTTTCAGTTTTTTATTTGTTGAAAAGGTTTGAAACATCCAATAAATTTTGTTCCACTTCATGATTGTGTCACGCCTGTTGTTGATTCTTCACAAAAAATTACAGTTTTATATCTTTATGTTTGAGGCCTGAAATGTGGCAAAAGGTCGAACAGTTCAAGAGGGTGGGCGAATACTTTCGCAAGGCACTGTATATGTATAGGTCTAAAATTACAGAAAATTTTATTTATTTGTCACCCAAAATTTAACTACAGTGACCTGGTGAGGTTTCCCCAGACGATCTCACATTCAGTACACGTTCTGAAAATCTAAATTTTCACAAAAATACTGTGAGATCCCATGTTCTAAGAATCAGGATATTAATTGGAAATTTTTGAGCATAATGTGAATTTTATTCTGAGTAAATCATGTAATGTGAGGGTTTGATGAATCTGTGATATCTGTCATTATATACAGGTTCCACATTTTCAGTGTTGGCTGTTGCTTTCCAGATTTGTCCCCTACCATGAAAATTTACATCAAGCCACCACCTTGCTTCATACAATGCAGGACCACTAACTTTTTGTAATACAAAGCAAGATGCTGCTTTTTAAGTGTTCAGTCACTTGAAAAGTGGAAGTTCTGTATCTGATAAAAGCCTCACTTTGCAAAGCCTGAAAACAAATAATCAGAGCACTCTCAGCTATTGTAAAGTATTTCTGGAAATGACATGAGTCAACCTTAAATCTCTCAGTTGAGAAAGTGCTACAGGAGAGCACATACACACGCCAATATAGGATTTAGTCATAGCTCATGGGAGAAATACAATCATGGTGCACTCGTTCTGGACTCACCTGCTTTATACACACTGCAGGCTCATTTCCAATTATTTGTCTGGTAGTTTATGGTTGATTTTCAAAGTGTGCCGAATTCTCTGCGTTGTGACTTTAGAAATGCAATGCTAGCTTGTCTTTTAGTTATTTTCTATGGTAGAATGTGTACTCAAGCATTTTAGATGTCAAATTAATTATTTCAATGAAAGCATTGTGGAGTAGAAGAGATTTTTTCAACATAAAAACATGCTATAACATGCTATAATTTTCTCAATACGAAACTGAGTCTGTATTCAATTTCTCTAAAGAACTTGGAAATCAGATTTATATGACAAAAATGTTGAAGACAAAAAAAGGTGAAGGTGGAAAAAAAAAAAAAAGATTTTTCTACACAAAACACAAAATTATTATATATTTTTTTTCAATCTGATTTTTATTACCAAGAATCTGTTTAGGTCATTTTCAGTTGAGAGGAACTGGGTCAAATAAATGTTTTAAATATGATTTGTCTTTGTAAATATAAAACATGTGATTTTCATCTGTGTTTCATTGCCTGAACACACACACCTTCCCCCATGAATATGAAGGGGTTTACCGGGTCTATAAAAAAAAGTAAATTGCTTATTTTGCTAAAAGTTGAGATGAAGATAAAGGTTTGTGTATATATAAAAAAAATCCCTGTATTTTTATCCCTGTATCCCTATGTAGAATTAAAAATATGGCCTGAGATAAAATAAAAATGCACAGTAGTACATGAAGGTTATAGTGATTCTCAGTGCTGGAATGAATGCAGGTAGAGGTAGAAATGCTAATGCCATTAACATGGTCTGGACAGTTCTTCATCCTCAGCTACATCAGTTTTCAAGTTAATAATTAATCACAATATGAGAAACTACATGGGACTTTTTTTTTTTTTTTTAAAGTAACATCTTATACACGTAGTTATTTTTTTTTTGTACCTGCCTGCAACATTTTCTAAGAAATGTAGTTGGTTATATTTCCTAAAATATCAACAAATGAGTAGCCTAATTTAAACCACCATGACCTTGACCAGGCAGAAGAATAGTGTACCTCCTATTGGTATCTGTCTCTGTATTTGTATCCATATCAAACATATTCGTTTTAATCAAAATAATTTCTATTTGTATATGGTTACATTCCTACGTTTCATTAAAGTCTTAGTTTCTTCTATACTGTATGCTGCTGCACAGATTCTGAATCAATGGTTATAGGTTATCAACAAAGCTTTGCTCACAGCATGTATTTGCTGGCAGAGCACCTGCAGTGGCCAGCTCCACTGAGATGTAGGGTGGAACTGGGCAGAGAGAAGAGTAGATTGAGGGTTTTGGAAATGTGACTGTCCAAAGTAGACGTAGTGCTTAGTTGAAAAAGTCAGTTGAAGCTGCATAATGGCAGGATGTTTGTGGGAGAAGGTGGAAATAACCTTGACATTTAATGAGGAGGCTGTCAGCAGTTTATTGTACTACATATGCTTAACGTCAAAATGGCCTAAAATGAAAACAACTCATAATATGACGGTTTCATAACAAAAAACACACAGAAACACAAAACAAAGCCCCATAGTATCAGCACTTGCTTAACTTGGCTTGCTATTTTTTTGCCTCTACCAGAAAGCACAAAATCCTCAGGCTATATCTGCACAGGTGGGTATCAAAGGACACTTGGCATCTAATAAGTGTCAGTCTCTAAAGTGGTTGAAAGTGCAGCACTTAAGTTAGATGCTAAGAGGCTTCTGCGACAGAGATGACAGGCTCAGTAATTTGCTTCACTTCGCTATGGGTAATGACTTTCCTGATTTACGGTACAGCTGGATCCCCTCATCTTGTCACCAGTGAATGCCAAAGTGAAATGATGTTGCTATTTCTAATTAGCTTCTCTCATTTTTGAATAGATTAAATCAGTCAGTGGTGGAGAGACCAGGGCTGGGCTGCGACCCTCTTACCTACCTTTTTCTAACATGAACTCAAGCCAGTTATCTCTGTCTTTTCCTAGCTCATCTCTGATCAGATAGAGATCCTGATTTGTGCCTAGAGACTGCAGTACAACAGTCACAAAAGTCTGAGATGAGCTAATGGATGATTCCCAGCATTATAATGCATGAGCCCCCAACAGCTGGGATGCAGCTGCAATCCTGAGATCAAAATTGCTTTGGGGGAAGTACTGTAGTAATATTCTTTGCACAAGGCTCTGATTGGTGCAGAAAATTAGCTCTGCTGCTGTTCATGCAGTCTATAAGCACACTGCATTGGTTTTATTGTACACACTGAAATCATACTATATGCATAATCCCAAGAAGTGAGCAAGTATGTAAAACTGCAGCTTGGAGAACTAGTGAATGGGACAAGTAGTCAATCATTCAATGCATCAACCCATCCTATAGGTTTAAGTTTAAGGTTATGGTAACAATTAGCCAATTACATAACAGCAACTGAATGTCAATTACAAACTGCGTCAACTAATCAGCCAATCACATTATGCCTCAGCCACTGGTGTTTTTACATTTGACATTTTATGGCATTTGGCAGATGCCCTTATCCAGAGCAACGTCCATTTACATCATTTATACAACTGATCAATTGAAGGTTAAGGGCCCAACAGTGGTTGGGGCTTGAACTTCTGATCATTAACCCAGAGCCTTTAACCACTGAGCCACCACTGCCCTTTCTCATGTTTGTTGCATCTTGAAATATATGGGGATACTTCTTAGAAATTTTACCTAATTGGGTGGTGCAGTGGGTAGCATTACTGTACACAGTTAGATCCTGACCTTGGGTTACATGTTTTAGATGTGTACAGTGCCCTGCAATGGCCTCGCATACCATCCAGGGTGCATTCCCATCGTAAACCCAAGTGTTCCTGGGATAGATTCCGCATCCACTGCAATGATGTTTGGCAGACCCCCCCACTTATGGTTTCTCACCCACTGTAGGCTCCAAGCTGCAGGGCAAAAAAAACTGTTCTCTTCTTACAGCAATCGTACAGCATCTCTGATCCATTTGAGGAAAAACACAAGATGCAGATGTAACATTTCCCCGGAAGCCATTGCATGCTTACTTTACCCAACATGCCTAAGGCAAAGTGATATGTAGCTGGAGATTATAAACAGCAGTCCTTTTCTGAGTATGGGTAGGCTTCTCCACTCTCCACCATGAATACCACACCACAATAGTCTCTTATCCCTTGCCATTCGCATTCAAATCCTGCTTCCATCTTATCAAACTCTCTCCAGCCAGACAGTATGCCCTTAAAAACATAATACACCACATCCCTGGGAAATGCTTCAGACTGAGCTCAAGTCACTGCACTCGGAGGCCAGTGCTGCTCCTATCAGGCTATCAATTAAGCTGTGTGCTAACTGGATTATAAATCACAGAAGGCAAATGAAAGATGAATTATTGGGCTGTTCATAAAAGGCTACCTCTGATCTAAATGATGGGAGATGGTGACTGTTTGTACAAGGATTACAGTGTAAGAGATGGACAAAGAGAGAGAGAAAGAGAGAGACTGTGGGAGAAGGAAGAGTGATGAAGAAAAAGAGCAAGAGAAACAGAGCCTGTGGCTGTTGCTGCAGTGTGTGAAAAGCTCATTGACATGGGTAGAATGTCTCTGTGAGAGAAAATAATTGTCCATCTGGGGACTAAGTGAAGCTTCAAAGGTGAGAGGTCCATGAAGGACCACTTTTGTAAACATGAGTGAGGCAATAGTGGTATTGATAATTCCTTTTCTGTCTTTCTGCTATGCATTTCTCTGTCTTTCTGCCTCTCTTCTTACTTCTCAAATACATACATCCAAGTGGGCTGTTTAATGAACCCTTAGCCTGCAGTGCGATTATAATGTAGAGGGAATATTGAACAGTTTTCTTCTTTCTCGAAGATGCAGATTTCACCTGATCACATTTTTCTATGTTTCAAGAACTCGGTTTGCTGCAAAGGATTTTTAAGACGCAGGCTCATACTGTATCTCTCAAAATATCACATAACCACAGAGGATAATGCACAAAGAACCACGAAGTTAAGTAGCTAAATAAAACAGAACACAGGAAAAATATTTACTTCTTCCATGCAGAAACAACATCAACTGCCACACTTCCGAAGCGTTGTCTCGCCTGTTGTCTCGCTGTGAAGTGTATACTGCAAAACTTAATTTCAGGTTCACCACAAAACAGCCCCCAGGCACGGAGCACTTTTGCATTACAAAGGTGAATGCAATTACTTTAAAAAGGCAGCTATTTAAAAAAAAAGGCGGTGCCATTAAAATACCTACAAATATAAAAGTGAAACTGCGCAGCTCCACTGCAGAATATAAATCAATTTAACATTCGTTGCAAGTCTGCAATCAACATAAGGTTATCGCCCATCTCACAGCTCTAAATAAAATATTGCATAAGAGAGCATGGCTGAAGTAGTAGTGATGTGTACAAGCAGAGTGGGCCTTAGGTACAGGCCAGGGGATGAGGAAAGTCTCTGATTGCAGGGAATGAAGGATGACAGGACACAGAGAGAAAGAAGGAAATGTATATAACAACTTGCTCCTTAAACATTTATTCCCCACTCCTTCTTGATAAATGACAGGCCTGGATTAGAATATAAAAGATTCTCCTGAACAAACCGGCTCTCACTCCAGCAGGCTGCACAGGCATCATGGAGCTTCAGGCACTGTGCTGCTGCATGATGAAGGCCTCTGTGTATGCGCCTCTGACAGCTTTTTCACTGAGCTCTTGAGTTGTTCAAAAATAACGTCTGCATAATGTATACAATGCATAGGCGTGTGCACCAGAAATGGCACACACTGCTGAAACGATCTAACAAGCAAAGTCAGAATGAACACTTGAACCAAGGTGTATAACTCACCACTGTTCACATCAAATGCAAAACAATGACCATCAAGTGGGGGACCTTTCCAGTCTGCTGCCTTTTATTGACCATCAGATGTGCTTCAGAGCTAACAAACCTCGATTCCAGCGATGGCGCAGCACTACAGAAAAAGATGAACCCGCTCGTCCAACAGAATATATTCATGAAGAACAGATGGTAACAGGTTTTTTTTAGTCTCCTTTCAGAGCCCACTTACAGCACCACTGGGATGGATAATTAAATAGCATATTTACGGTTGAGGAAACATACGTTTTAATTTTTACAGCTTTTTGAAGCTAGTCAGAGAAACCGTGCAGTTCTTGTAAGGTAAGTCTATTTTGTACACACTCTCTGTGGTACGTAGAAACTATTAAAGCATAAAGTTCTCTAAATGAGTTGATATCAGTGAATGTGGCCTGTATGAAGCAAAGTAATACGTGAAGAACTCAATAAAAACCATATGCACACACTTATTACATAAAGACAATCCTTGTGTGTTTTAAAAGCGTATAAAAACCGTGTACTGTGACAGTACCTACTGCATTTGATTCAGTACCTACTGCTCGGCCGTTGATACAGTACTTACTGGTAAGTATATGTGTGTAGCATGAATACAATCTGGAAATACTACACCCTCCATGTTGGCATTGTCATGTGACCTACAACTTAAAAAGAGCCGACACGCTGCCTTCCTCCATTTCTTATTTTGACAGCTCTTCCATGCCAGTCCCATTGCCTTATGGGATATCTCACTGTGCACTGGTTCCCCATTTCAGAATCTAGGCAGAAGCATTGGGACATCCACTATTTCTTGTCTACTGTTTTATAAATACTGAGAATTCAGACACACTACTCATTTGCTGTACTGCTTTTCGCCTACTGTATAGTAGGGTAGTAGGGATGCCCGGATGCAGCCTAAGACCCCTGAAGCAGAGGACTGAGTGCACATTCATAGTTTGCATAGTGATTTTTAGCTGGATTTTCTTTTTAAACAGCATTGCACTATTGTGCAAATAAAGAAAAAAAAAAGAGAAATAGCTCCAAAATGGCTGACGTGATTATTTAGTGTGTAAAGGGCAAATGCTGGCCTATGTAAAGTTATCTAAATTAGCTATTCCCAATATGTAAAAAAAAGCATTCACACAAGATTAACTATTAAATTATGAATTATTAAAAGTCAAGCAAAATTGATTGACATGTCACCGCTCATGTCTCCAAGGAACACTAGGTCAGCACAGAAATGGCAGATTATTCAATCAATATTCAATCATTTCAATCTGACCTTAAGAGATCAATGCAGATAAATGCTACATTACAATACACCTATGATTAGGCTGCTTCCCTTCTGGCTCATCAAAGAATCAAATACTTGCAGGGTCTATATCAGAGCATACATGGGATCAGTTCCAAATGCACACAGTGAGATTGAGATCCATTAGGTGTCCACTGCTTAGTAAATATGTTACATGTTTGGTGGAACAGGTTCTGGAGATGATTTATCTCTCCCCTGCCTAGCGGAGTACCGTGCTAGAGATATGACAGGTAAAACCCAGCAGCTCCATTCCCAGTCCTCTGGACTGCCTCTAATTAAATCGAGCTCTTCACTTGTCAAAGTAGAATGGGAATTTAGCAGCTGCTTGTGGAGAGAGCCAGGAAGGTGAGAGAGAGGCTAAGAGAAGGAGAAGGATCGCATGGCCATATATTTCTGTCTCTGGGGTGCAAAGCGGCACTTCAGAAGGCCTCCGTAGCCTTTTTAAGCTTCTCCTAACAGTCATGATGCTATCTGAATAGCACTGCACCAGAATAAGCATTCAGCCTTACCCTTAATACAACTCCCGATTGCTCTTGAGGATACTGCATATTTACTGCTGACTCCACCAGTAGTGTACACACTACTGAAAGTCCAGAGAGACCTGGAAATCTTTAAATGCAGATGGCCAAGCTGAGCCCACAGAAGGCACACTAAATCAAGCTGTGGTAATAAATTACCTCAGCACATGAAATGGCCATGTGTGTATAATATGGCTCTTAAAACCAAACTAGACTAAATAAAAGCCAGCGATTCTGGATCCCTGAATTATAATTACTGCTATTGATTCCCAATTGACTGCAAATTCCAGCCATTCATTAAGTCAGGAGCCCAGTTACAGGTAACTATTGTTGAATAAACCCTCTCCAGAGGGGAAAAGTAGAAAAGAAACCATTCCCACATCCACTGATTAAGCAAGAGTCAAGCAATGCACCTGCAGGTCTTCAGATAGTAGTTTTCTTGCTGAAAGACCTAACTGTATATTCAATGGCTGTGTCCATACACCAAAACACTGAACTTCTACCTGCAACATAATTAAATTAAATTTTATTGATGTAACATTCTTTGCAACAGAGACACCCTACATCCCAATTGGCATACTATCCATCCTAAATAGTATCTGAGATGAGAATTAGTGTGTCCCAAATCATAATATGTTGAAATGAGTTATCCCGAAGGTACCGGGATGGTCTACAATTACTACTGCTACCCAGTTCAAGGAGGCATTTTAGGTGTAAATGAAATGTGGAAAAATAAATCATGGGAATGACAAATTAAATGATATAGTATGAATTATATAAGGAATAATGAACAGCTGAAATGCAACAAGGAGTTTATTTATGGCTGTGTTGTTTATGGCAACAGTGTTAGTAACTAGGTCCCAGTACTAGTACAGTATGTCCCAGTACTTGATACACACTTAAAAATATGCATTTTTTCTTCACACAAAAAAAAAAAGTACATACTTTTAGTACATAGAATAATTACTGTATGCCAATTGGGATGCAGGGCATGTCACTAATCAGCTTTAGAGAAATCCGGATGTAGCTATAGAGTATATCCATAATGAGCAAGCCAGAGGCAAGGAAAAAAAATTATTGAAATGACCTTGAGGAGCCAGACACAAAAGGGAGCCCATCCTCTTCTGGGTAACACCAGATAGTTGGGTTACACCTCATTAGATGTCAAACAGTGTGTTAAAGTGCAGATGAGTCTTTATGAATAAAACGTCAGTTCTTAGGTACAATATCCAGATGAGATTATCTACTGAAGCAAAGGTGAATCTTGGGGATAAATTGCAAATCTTTAGGATTTCAATTTGGGATCATCCACAAGATGAGTCACACGTGCAGAAATCTGTAAGCAGATAATTCACAGGCAAGTAGACATGCTTCCTTTTCCTGATTGGTTGCATGTTTGTGGTCCTTTTGTGTTTTCTGTCACTTACAGAACTTGTGCCACATCCACATCAAAATCAACCGCGAATCCAACTCGTCCTTTGTACTCATTTTCTCTTTTAAACTTATGCTTCACTTCTGATTATTTGAGTTTGCCCTGCATGTGTTGTTTGCCATCGATTGTCCTTAGCATGTCTACTGTTAGTGACTACAGCTTGCTGATTGGGATTTGTTAATAAAGGACTTGTGATTACGTCCAACCTCTCCCTCTTCATGAGAACTTGGGTTACCATAGACTCAAAAGATTTTCCTCGCAACATAAACATGAGAAAAACAATATCAAATAAGACAAAACGTATTCTGTCTTTAAATCACCTTCACTGCTGAAGTATAGCTGCATAGTTACAGCACTATTAATGAAGTGCATTACAGTGTGCATCAACTCAGGATGAAACTTGTGAAGTGCTAATAGGATCCAGCTGGCTTTTTTTTTAACAAATCAAATGAATTTTTTTTTTTTTTTTTTTTTTTTAAACATTTACATCTGCTTATGACTGAAATATAGGCAGGTAAGGACAAAAAAAAAAAACAAAAAAACAAAAGAAAATAAACAAAGGCACTGATAAAACAGGCTCATTTGAGCCGTGAGCAGTCCAGCTGTGAGACATATGGCCTCCACTCCACTGAGGTCCGAATTACATCTAAACCTATTGTCTGATTGCAGCTTGTAGCTGAAGAGACTACAGAGAGAAACACAATTAACACCCGTCTTATTAGGTTCTCTCCAGCTAACTGGGACACAGCAGGGCACTTCGTCAGCAACACAGAGGGACTTCTTGAACACCACAACTCGGGCAAAAGATCGAATTTTTCCAGCAGGACCATGTCTCCTCCTCCGACAGCTCTGCTTTGATGTTTGCAGAGGAAGGTAAGTAAAGGGATGATACGTGGTTCTGTATTATATATCAAGTGGGTGTTGCAAGATAAGCTCGAAGGGTAATTTTTGATGCCTTGTTCTTAAACATGTTCACAGCAATGGGATTTACAGCAATTTCACCCACAAATTAACCTTTGATTTTTTTTTTTTAATGGGATAGGGTATTTAACATAATTTTGAGCACAAGATGTTACCTATGAGAGGTTTACTTGCATATTTAAGGGTCAATTGATTGTGTAATATATTTAATTTGTTCTATTCATTACTCATAGACTACACTCACAAAAGTCTGAGATGAGCTAAGGGATGATGCCCAGCCCTATAACGGATGAGCCCCCAACAGCTGGGATGCAGCTGCAATCCTGAGCTCAAAATTGCTTTGAGAAAAGTACTGTAGTATATATGCTTTGCACAAGGTTCTGATTGGTGCACAAAATTAGCTCTGCTGCTGTTGATGCAGTCTATAAGAACGCTGCTTTGGTTTTATTGTACAGACTGAAGTCATACTATAAGCATATCACTCTGATTTTCTGTCTTAACGGGACACACCTCATTTTTTCAAGAACGTGTGGAGACAGAAATCTGATGTTTTCAAATCAGACCTGAGAAACTTTTGTATGTGGTCATGCATGGGGGGGGGGGG
>JAFFST010046841.1:165583-176532 GCA_022414735.1 Noturus placidus
ATCTACTGTAAATTCAAAATCTTCAATCTTCGAAATTTTCCCATCTCGTAGCTCGAACCTCAGCTCGTTGGTCGAGCAGAAATTTGCCCCGTGTTCCATCTCGTAGGTCGAAAATCTCGTAGGTGGAGCTGCTCGTAGGTAGAGGTACCACTGTATTGAGCAAATCTGGTATGCAAACTTTTGTGCCAAAACCACAACAAGACAGTTGAAGATTGGAAAAAGATTGAGGAAACTGTGCTCACTGTAGCTTTGGATTCCAGTTCTTGGCTGACAGGAGTGGAACCTGATGTGGTCTGCTCATGTTGTAGTCCATCTGCTTCAAGGTGTTGTGTATTCTGAGATGCTTTTATGCTCATCGTGGTTGTAAAGAGTGGTTATTTCAGTTAACGTAACCTTCTTGTCAACTTGAACCAGTCTGAACAATCTCCTCTGATCTCTATCATCAATAGTCATTTCCACCTGCAGAACTGCCGCTCACTGGATGTTGACTTTTTTTCCACATCATTCTGTGCAAACTCAATAGAATACTGTGTATGAAATTTCCAAGAGATCAGCAGTTTCTGAAATACTCAAAACATCCCATCTGGCACCAACTACCAGGCTACTCTCAGTCACTGATATTCTGATGGTTCTGTAATGAGTTGATTTAAATTCCATAGGTTAAACCTATCAGTCCTGTCTAGGAAAGCTCAAATCAACTTGGTGTATAAATCTAACACATAGATAGAATTCATTTATCAACAATAGTGTTTGCACATGATAAATTAATCCAAAAGAGATGGAAAATGAGAGAATTTACAACATAGGATAATTTTTCAATTAAGTTTTTAGACTAGGAGGAAGGATATTCCTTCATATTGCCTCTCAAATTGAGACCTGAGTAGAATACCAATTCATATTTTAACAATCAGATCAGTGATTCAGACTCATGATTCACCAGTCCATACAAGGTAATGACTTTCTTAATAATATTTGTCATATAACATTCACTTAAAGGGCTTCACTTTGATTTAATGATTGAAATAGGGAGACAGCATGAATGCATGAACAACAAGATAGTGCCAGTAATATCACATGACCATGAACAGAACTCATCTTATCTCTTGGCAACTAAATATCCACTTGGTGTAAAGGTTTTGATTGAGACTGCGATTGACACGACTAAAATTAGCAAAACTGATGTTGTACCAAACAACTCGAAACAGAGATGTGGCATATAATGCTGATCTAATGCGTGATTAATGTAAGGTGGGAGCAGTGGGGTACCTGACAGTTCAATCTCATGTCTGCAGCGAGGAATATACAGAGTAGAAAAAAATGCAATTCTGTTTCTTTTGTCTGTTCAACAGAACAGAGTTATGACTAAAAGCCTCAGCAGTCACTCATGATGATCACAATACATGTTGCTGTACTTGGGCTAGCAGGATGTAACTGTGTTATTATTTCCACACTGGTTTTAATGTGGTACAAATAGTATTAAATTTGCGCATTTCAAGTATTAAATAGTATTAAATCTGTGCATCCATCAATACATCCTCTACCACTTACTCCTTTTCAGGGTCATGGGGAACCTGGAGCCTATCCCAGGAAGCATTGAGAACAAGGCGGGGTACACCCTGGACAAGGTGCCAGTCCATCGCAGGGCACAATCACATACTCCCATTCATACACTTTGGACACGCTAATCAGCCTAGGGGAGGAAACCAACGCATGGGGAGAACATGCAAACTCCGCACACACACTCGAACCCCAGACCCTGGAGGTGTAAGGCAGACGTGCTAACCACTAAGCCACCGTGCGCCCCTCACATGTGAAGCAGTCTGGAAAACCCATTGAATTTCATCCAAAAAATATTTTTCCAAAACTGGGATTTTCTGCCTATACTTACAGTACTTCAACACCTCAGAACTAAAAATAAATAAATAAAATACAATCACAAAACATACAAAAAATGCTTTTATTTATGTTTGAATCGTAAATAAATGTCTTGTCTTTCTTCCAGCCAAGGTTAAGGATGTATCTCAACGGCCAACTCAAGGTCCTTGGTTCACATATGGTGGCATTAATTTTTAATAATTAAAAAAAAAAGTACTGTTTAATGGTAAATGGTGCACTTATATAGCACTTTTATCCAAAGCGCTTTACACTGTGTCTCATTCACCCATTCACACACACACACCAATGGTAGCAGAGCTGCCATGCAAGGCACTAACTTGCCATCGGGGGCAACAAGGGTTCAGTGTCTTGCCCAAGGACACTTCGGCATGTGGAGTTATCCGGGCCGGGAATCGATCCGCCAACCCTACGATTGGTGGACAACCCGCTCTACCGACTGAGCCACAGCCGCCCCATATTTATGCTAGAACTTTATTAGTTAGAGTTACAGTTTAGTTAGCGCATGGACTAAAGAGAAACTCCTTTCAGCTCAGAAAAAAAAAAAACGTTTAGAAATAGTCTTCAGAACTATACATAATTAAAAAGAAAAAAAAATCATATTACAAATCTTGTGAAGGTTTTTCCCAGGCCACCATACAAATATTCTGCAAAGTCTAGCAAGCATATATTTAAATGAAAAGTAAATATCATCTGGAGCAGAGTGAGAAAATTGGTTTGATTGAAGCTGCAAACACAATGACAGAAAGTGTTCTGCGATGGTATTGCTTTCAGAGGCAGCGCCATTTTCTTCTTCGGCTTACAAATAAACATGCCATCAACCCAGTTATTTAGCAAGAAATGTTTCAAAACCATTTGGCGCAACAGCTTCTTTTCTGAAATCATTACAGAGCAATATGTATAGGATGATTTTGTGGCATCCAGGAACTGACTTCAGGGTGATGTGGAGTCTCTTTAAATAAGAAACCATAACATAAATTTTTTACTCCATCTCTTCATTAACAATGAAACCATTTTCCTCTGCACTGTGGTATTATTACCAGGCTTACACAGTCATAGAGAGGAAAAAAAACAACACATTCCTCTGGGGTGTTTCAGGAGAGAAACAACCTGTTGTTTGTCTGGGGACAAACAACCAAACTACCCACTGTATGATGCATATTCTACCCATGGGTGAGGGAACTGGAAAGAAACCCTCCCCCAGTTGTTCAAGTGGGGACTGTCACTGCAGCAACGTGCCAATCCAAAGAACAGAGTGCAGCCTTGTTTGGAAGTGCTCTTCAAACCTCTCAGAAAACATCTGCGTCTTCAAAAACACAATGCACGATGCACATAAGAATCAATTTAGTGAAACTCTAAGTCCTACATGAAAGAATTAGGACAAGGGCGAAGTGATGGTTCCAGATTATTATGTGTATTAACACACTGTACAGTAAGCTATAGGAGACTCAGTCTTGTCTTCCTCTCTGATTGTTGCTAGGTTACAAACTGGGACGTGCCTTGACACATACTAGGGGGCTGCTGCTGATTTCATCAGTCTCCCATCTGCACGATATGAGATGCAGGCTTTTTCCCTCTTTTTTTTTTTTTACTTGTTCTTGCTTCACAAAGAAGAAGAAAATTACTTGCATGCAAAGTTTTTCATTTGAGATGCATGACATTCTTTGGAATGTCTTATATTTCAGCAGTGTTTTCTTAAACATGCTGGTTGATATTGTGGGTAATCATTTAAAGCAGTAGTGCTTCCTGCTTCACACTGGTGTTTACTATTTATGAGAAACAATATAGGAGAATATATAGGAGAAACAAACAGCTTCTTAATCGCACGGTGGCTTAGTGGTTAGCACAGTTGCCTTGCATCTCTGGGGTTGGGGGTTCAATTCCCACCTTGTGTGCATGACGTTTGTGCATGAATTTTTGTATGTTCTGCCTTTGTTTTGGGGGTTTCCTCAAAATTGTCTGTAGTGTGTTAACGGGTGTGTGTGTGTGTGTGTGTGAGTCCATGTACAATTGGTCCTTGGGTGTCCCATGCCTTGTGCACCAAGTCCTCTGGGATAATCTCCAGGCTCCCCCACATTCCTGTATAGGATAAATGGTACAGAAAATGGATGGATGGAAAAAAGGCTTTTCCCAAAATGTCAGTTTGCATTCCCAGTTCTCTCCTTCTGTACCAGCAGCTCCCTGACAATATGTTTACATTAAAATATTTGTAATGTTCTTAGTGATTTGGGGTTATTTTGTTAGTTAGTGTGGTATTTTAATTATACCTGTGAAAGGTTAGCTCTTGTGTGCCACACCAACAGCACAGCAGGCATTTAATAGAAGAAGAAAAAAAATGCAGCTCATTCAGTGTAGCTCATAAGTGCAACAGCTTCTTTTCTAACTCACCATTTTCCAGGAATGTTCAATGTCATAATAATGAGAACGCCAATATAGAAGTAGTGGACACATTGGTGCAAATGTTGGACTCAAAGTTTTGCTCATTTATGGCATAGACTTGCCTCAGCTAGTTAGTGATCTAAGAGATGACAAGTGCAATGAAAGCTGGACGCTCTGTAAGCTGATCTGCAGCGTGTACAGAGTTCTGGACAGACTAAAGGACTAAAGTGCTGCTGCATCACTGTCTTTAAGTAGAGATGGAACACAGGTTAAACACCACTGCTATCAAATGGTATTTGGGGTAATGTAGGATGCAATTACCCAAAAAGAGAAAACAGACCAACATTTTCAAAAAACATTGATGTGCAAATCATACAGAGTGGATTTTTTTTCTGTTATGGCTTTTTCTTTATAAACTCTTCCAAACAATATGTGATCTTAAAGCTAGAATCAATAAACCATACCTGGGCTGAGAGTGTCTAATTAAGCCATTGTCCTTCCACAATGCTACAGTTGTAATTGCTCTTGAAAACTGATAATATTGCTGTTTGTCCACCAGTCAAATTATAGCATGCAATTAATATAACCAACACAAAGTGCTAGAATGGTAATGGAGCTGAACGGTGACTGCCCACTTTTTCAACACCGCAGGTTCATTAACTGCAGAGACATTTCACAGAATTCTTAAATAAAGAGTTTAAAGCGCTGAACCAAACCAATCTCCGATAGATTAATTATGACCTTATAGCAGTTTCTAAAATAACATATTTAGAGGTATTAAACTGTACACTTAATGTCTTTTATTTCAGTGTAGAATGCTATGCAAAAGTCTTAAGTATGTCATAAATTCTGTAATGCAAACATGCCTTCTTCAAAAGTATTAATTTTATTACTATAGTGAACAGTAAGCTTGACTGATTAATTGATTGATTGATTAGTTTATTGTCCATTCTGGAAAACTTTGGTTTCACAAAAGCTACAACAAAAATTCTTTTTTTTCCCCTATACCTGTTACTGTGATTAAGGTCTCAGTTTACTTTATACCTAAGCGCTGTTGATTTCTCAAGTCTGATGGCTCAGAAGGTTGATTCATTTTCTATAACAGCAGCTGTACCATCACATGTTAATATTATGTGCTCGTTCTAATATGTTATCTTTTTGCATTATAACTCATTTATAGTGACTTGAATGGCGAATAATAAACAACAACAAAAAATGTTTTGTTATGTAACCTAAGAAAATGTATAAATGTTGCTCGTTGAGTTATGGAAGGAGACTCCAGTATCAATGCTTTGGAAGAGTATTCAGGAGAGAAGATGTTGTGTTTTCTGGTTTTTATGTAACATAAAAAGCTGTTTTTTAAAATCTGCTTAAGATATTAAAAAGGTTGGTGAGGGAACTATTTATAGGTGCTTTGATATAAGTGATAACAGGAACGAACCTATCTTGCAGACCTAAATTTTAATAAAACATGATGTTTGTTAATAAAATTGTAATTGTTGACAAATTCCTGTGGTATAAAAGGAATAATATCTCCCCTTCCTGTGTCATGGATTATTTTCCTCTAATAACACACCCAACAGTGTTTTATTCCTAACCTAACTAACTGCAATTGAGTAGACAGACTTTACGGTTGAAATTAAAACATGTCTATTGTATATAAAGGATTGTTACCCTGTATTACATCATGTTGTTATTATTATTATTATTATTATTATTATTATTATTATTATTATTATCATCACCATTATGCCATCTTATGATTTACATTTCCTTCAAATTATATAGCACTGAAGCTCAGCTTCACTTTCCATTCACTTCTCTCTGCTGAGACCCTCAATTTAATCCTGACTACTGTAATCATGAATGACTTGTTACTCTACTAAAGTCCACTGTTGTGCCTGTGTGATTAACACGTATCATACGGTATTGATTTTCCATGATCACATAGCAAAATCCACCATAAAGCCAAGCTAATGCACAATAATTTCTGTTTTAAAAAAAGCTTTTTAAATGTTCATACCTCATTGTTTCATAGGATTTCTGAATGCTATGCCAAGACGACCATGCCTTAAAAAATTACATTATTAATTATTAATTCTTCTACTATTGTCTGGCAGCTACAGAAGATCTTAAATTTATCAATATAATTGTACAGATTCATAGCAATTTTATTTAGCATATTTAGTCATCCCCCAAATGATCGAATTATCATTCCTGGCTAGGCCACTGGGAGAAATGATGTGAAAGGTGTACCAAATGATGGTATGTAGGCTCTCTGTGCAAATATTTACACCTAGAAAGCAATCAGAGGTGAGATTAAAAGGTGGTGAAGGCTGTAGGAGTCTTGAAGACACAGTACATTCAGACAGTTCAGCTGGACTGTGGCGGAGCAACTGGAAAACCTAAGAAGTCTCCTTAGGGTTAGGGTGGTGCAAATGTCTCTAGCAATTGTGTCACTGTCGCTGATGACTCTGAACAATTTTCAATCATTTCCTCCAAAACACCAGGTACCCAGCAGAGCGGCTCCAAAAAAAACAGAGAGAAAATGTTTTGCAATCATGGTGAATATGAGTATTACTGGAAAAGGAAAAGGAAGCAATAAGCTGAGGAATTGTAAAATTGCCCACGACTCTTGTCTTTCTGGTGCATCTGCAATTTCTTTACTGTGACAGAAAAAAAAAACAATAAGCCAGGGCCAAAACTCTGTTTTTCTGCAGGCATTCCATCTCAGTGATTACATCTAATCTGGATGGGGGGGGGGGGGGGGGGGGGAAGAGTTCACATATTCTCCAGGATATTGTGTGAGAAATGGAGAACCCAGAACTGAATTTAGACTGTGTAGATCTGAGTGAGCACACACTTAAAACAACGGGGTTGCAATTAGGCTGAAATTAGGCTGGGGAACTATACAGAATGGAAAATAATGAGAGCAGCTGAAAAGCACAACTCCTGACCCAGCCACTCGGAGAAGCCATAAAAACAGCACAACAACAACGGACCCTAAATCATTGTGTCAATGCAGCAAAGTGCGCAGGAAACACTTCAGTGCGTAAAAAATGGCTAAAAATGAGAGAGAAAGCAAAAGTAAGAGAGCTGCAATCGTAGGCCTGCTAGGTCAGTCATACTCTTCTGGGTTTACAGATATTTATTGGAAAGTGTTTAAACAATATTTTACATGCTTGTTCAATGAACCATAAACAATTATTGCACATGCACCTGTGGAACAGTCCTTAAGACACTAACCATTTACAGGCAATTAAGGCCACAGTTATAATAACTTAGAACACTAAAGAGACCTTTCTGCTGACTCTGAAAAACACCAGAAGAAAGATGTCTAGGATTCCTCCTCACCTGTGTAACATGCAATCGGCCTGCTGCAGGGAGGCATGAGGACTACAGATGTGACCAGAGCAATAAACTGCAATGTCTGTAATGTAAGATGCCTAAGACTGTGCCACAGGGAGACAGGAAGGACAGCTGATTGTCCTCGCGCTGGAAAATGACATGTAACGCTGTGTCTCCCCAGACGTGATCGAGTTGTTGAATGGTTTTGATGTACATACAAATATTTAAACATGTTACAAAATTTGATGGAAATAAAAGCAGTTGAATATGAGAGGATATTTATTTTTTTTGCTGACTATATATTGATATACAGGGGAGCACGGTGGCTTAGTGGTTAGCACGTCCGCCTCACACCTCCGGGGTTTGAGTCCCGCCAGGGCCATTTGTGTGCGGAGTTTGCATGTTCTCCCTGTCGGGGGAGTACCTCCGGGTACTCCGGTTTCCTCACCCAAAAAGATCCAAAGACATGCATGGTAGGCTGATTGGCGTGTCTAAAGTGTCCGTAGTGTATGAATGGGTGTGTGTATGTGATTGTGCCCTGCGATGGACTGGCACACTGTCCAGGGTGTACACTGCCTTGTGCCTGATTCTTCCTTGGATAGGCTCCAGGTTCCCCATGAAGTGGAGTAACTGGATGGATGGATGGATATTGATATACAGGTTTATTCTGTGTTGAGCTATAGAAACTGTTTGATGTTCTATTTACTTCCCATCTATTATATAAGCTACAATCAAAAAGCAAAAGTGCTCTATATGCATCTTAATATGGTCGACTTCAGACTCATACAGGGGTCATACTGGATGCAAATAAAATGCAAATAAAATTTGCTGATGGAAAAGGCCATCCATTTGAATGGAAGGGGAGGCGATATGCAAACGAGGGATTCACATCCACCTCTTTGCTTCATGCCAAGATCTATGTAGACATTTAGATGACCAAATACAGCCAGCTGCCTGGCTTCGTTCAGCCCACACAAACCTGAAATTAATTTTGAAACAGTCAGTAGTACCTACTACTTACTCCAAACTAGACCAGTAATATTTATGATTCACACCAAAGCCATAGCGTGGCGACCACCTGCACGCCGCACACACACCATTGTACAGCATGTATGGCCTCATATCTCACAGTGCTGAAATGCTTTTTACTATCTACTCGTGCATATAAAAAAAGATCCAGAAACAAGTCGGTGTTGGTGTGATCCAGAAACTGACTCCAAATCCCAAAATGTGTCGCTCATTGTAGTGACCAAAAACAAAGAAAATTAGTGGCGCGAACAAGATATATGGGAAACTAAGGACATGGATATTCTTAGCATAAAAACCAGTGTTGGTCCTTCTTAAATCTCTTTCTTACCATTATATTGCTTTCCCCCCATATTTGCTAACTAATCAATAAGTAATACAAAATAAGTTGTGGAGTATTCAGTTTTTCCGTATTTAGAATTGGAAGAAAAGGAATGCATAAGGGGACCATGGGTTCACTGTGCATTCATGTTTTTCATCCTGCCTATGTATTTGAACATCGAGCAGAAGACATACTCTGGTTAAAACACAAACATAAGAACATTTAGGATTTAATTAAAACAGACAAAGGCACTATTGTCAGCAAAAAAACAATGGATATGACAATGAATCTTTGCCACATTTTCTTCTTTTTTCTTCTACATTTTTATGAAATGTGATGTCATAGTGATTGAGAACAGCTACATTTACAGCTGTTTCAGTGCATGGCACACAAGCCCTCTAGGGCCATCAACAGTGCAAATTTGGACATGTGTTTACAGTAACAATTGGTATTTAATCTAAAAGAACTGCATTTATTTCTGCAAATAAGATTTAATCTATAAATATAATAATAAATCAGTTATCTAGTGTTTAATAAAATAAATAAAAAATCTGAAAATTGTGGTTTTTCAGTAAATTCCTTTGTAACAAGCTAATTATCGACAGAGATAATAGATTATCTGATATATAGATTTAAATAAACACAATTTCCATACTAGTAAGTGTTGTTTGAATGTTTACAATGAAAACTGACATGAATGTCATAATAAGCAAAGTGCTTGTTGACCCAGGCGAACAGTAACAAGTAAGTGTTTCTTTCTGGATTTTTTTAGTTGAAACTAGTTTTTAGCACCAATTGTTGGATAGAAGCTGTAACTGTGCTCTATTGTTTCTAGGGGCGGTATACACTTTGGTAGATTAAAGCTAACTCCGGTATTCATATTCGCAGGCGAGTTGCTCGTTCACGCGACTACCCTTTGTTTTGCTGATTAAAGAGGCGTGCTCAGCACCTGTTGAGTACTATATAAGTGTGCCTGCCTGTTGTACAACAGCAAAGTGCTTGTTGACCCAGGCGAACAGTAACTGGTAAGTGTTTCTTTCTGGATGTTTTTTAGTTGAAACTAGTTTTAGCACCGATTGTCGGATAGAAGCTGCAACTGTACTCTATTGTTGCTATGGGGCTGTATACACGTTGCTAGATTAAAGCTAACTCTGGTATTCAGTTTCGGTTGGGAGTTGCTCGTTCACGCGACTACCCCTTGTTTTGCTGATTAAAGAGACGTGCTCAGCTGTGAATCACAGCAGTATTTAATAATTAATAATCGCTGAGGCGGAAGCGTCAGCCCTTGTCGTGTAAAGACGGAGCTCGTGTAAAGACCTGTGAGTCTACCTGTGCGAGTCAACCGAGCAAGGACACAGACAAGATACCACTCGTGCTGCTAAGTATACTTTTTCTTCCTTTATTTCTCTTGCTGTCTACCTGTTTACACTTACTAACATGTGTCATCAGTTTATCCCTGTTATTTGCCACAGGCGCAGACGGCGGCAAACGTACGCAACTTGGACAACCTACGCTCTCTGAATGTGGCCTTTGCAGGTTCCCTCTCCTTCTCAATCAGACTTTGGAAATGCCAATCTGTGTCAACAAAGCAGATTTCATTCCCACCTTTGTGACCCACTCCAACCTCAGCGTGCTGGCTCTGACTGAGACCTGGATCCGTGCTGAGAACACTGCCACACCTGTTGCCCTGGCCTCCAGCTTCAACTTCTCCCATACCTCACGTCCAAACAAACGAGGGAGTGGTACAGGTTTGCTTCTCTCCAAAACATGGAAATTTACCTGTCTTTCTCCCTCTTGTTCATACAATTCCTTTGAATATCATGCTGATACAGTCACTGACCCTGCCAAAATGCACTTTCTTGTTGTTTACCATCCGCCAGGTCAACTGGGGAAGTTCATCGATGAATTTGACACGCTACTGTCCACCATCCCAGATGATGGAACTCCTCTTCTGGTCCTCAGTGATTTCAACATTCATCTA
>JAFFST010046843.1:0-16041 GCA_022414735.1 Noturus placidus
GAACCACCAACCCCACGATTAGTGGATTAGTGGACAACCCGCTCTACCCACTGAGCCACAGCCGCCCCGAAATAGCATATCGCTATATATTGTCACTTAGTGTAAATAGCATATCGCTATATATTGTCACTTAGTGTGAATAGCATATCGCTAAGAAAATGCTGCTATTGTCACTTAGTGTAAATAGAATATCGCTATTTATTGTCACTTAGTGTGAATAGCATATCGCTGTTTAATGTCACTTAGTGTAAATAGAATATCGCTATATATTGTCACTTAGTGTGAATAGCATATCGCTATATATTGTCACTTAGTGTAAATAGCATATCGCTATATATTGTCACTTAGTGTAAATAGCATATCGCTAAGAAAATGCTGCTATTGTCACTTAGTGTAAATAGCATATTGCTATATATTGTCACTTAGTGTGAATACAATATCGCTAAGAAAATGCTGCTATTGTCACTTAGTGTAAATAGCATATCGCTTTACTTAGTGTAAATAGCATTTAGGGCGGCTGTGGCTCAGTCGGTAGAGCGGATTGTCCACTAATCCACTAACCGTGGGGTTGGCGGTTCGAATCCTGGCCCGGGTGATCCCATGCCGAAGTGTCCTTGGGCAAGACACTGAACCCTAAGTTGCCCCCAACGGCAAGCTAGCACCTTGCATGGCAGCTCTGCTTCCATTGGTGTGTGAGTGTGTCTCATTTGTAAGTCGCTTGTAAATGTAAAAATGATATTTCTGTAAAGCTGCTTTGAGACAATGTACCATTGTAAAAAGTGCTATATAAATTAATTAATTAATTAATAATATTCATTGTCATAAATAGCATATCGCTAAGAAAATGCTGCTATTGTCACTTAGTGTAAATAGCCGCTGCCTTCAGATAATGACACCATGTATAACCAATAAAAAGCACTCTGATGTTTTTCAAATCGAAACAGAATGATATTACTGGACAAGCGCAAGTGTGGAAAGCCCACGCTGTCTTCACATAAGCCAGTGCTGAATGGAGCGGACTGTGGGAGTAGTCGTCGTAGTTCAAAATGAGAGAGAGGAGGAGTTGTAATAAACTCAAACAAACAAACAAACAATAGAAAAAGAGGAGAGACATTGTTCCCAGGGGCCTCTGGTCGCAGACAGTTATATCGTGTCTGTGATAACTGTTCTTATGAGCATTCATTTGTCCCTTATGCAATAGAACTTTTAACTCTTTATGTTTGATTTCTCCAGGCTGCAGCCCAGTTTTAAGTAATGGTGTGAAAAGTAATCGAGTGAAAGTGAAGTGAAGCGAGCGTGATTGATTGCCAGAGAGGACTGAGATACTTTTGTTTGCTGCCATGGGTTACCTTCTTTTCTGCAAGTAGGAGGTTGGAGGTTTTGCACACATAGACTAATATAGCACTTGTATTGCTACTGTATTGCTGTTCCTCATTCTTCTTAATTCTTTTTAGGGGTCCAGGCACTGTAGGTGATGTAACAACTCAGAGATGCCACTGATACCAGATTAAGGTACTAAAACAGATGTGTCACTGCTGGCAGATTGAAGGACACGAGAACACGAACATTTAAAAATAAGAAAAGAAAAAAAAAAACGCCTCAAAATTGAATAATCATTACTGAAAGAAAAATGGATTTTGATCATTCTTATTAAGAGTCCACTCTCTGATGGTTTTATACTGTAATAGAGATGCTACCAGATTGGAGGACAGAAATGCCCAGTTCAGCCATGAAGCTCTGTCTGAGCTGGTTCCCTCTACGCCGTGCAACTGCCTATCAGCCAGGCTTCTCCGCCCACATAACCCTTTATAATCCTGACTGACTCGTCGCCACCCACTTGTGTACTCTCCTAAATTTCATATCCGTCCCTCCTTATCCCCAGCACCACCGTTTAGATAATGCTACGGGGTGGGGGGGGTGTCGGGGTTGGAAGTGCAGAATGCTTCTCTTCTTTCTATGTCTGTACATGACTATCAGAGCAAGTATTCGTACTCGCTCAGCAGCAGCAGCAGCAACATTGTAGCAGCTCTGGTCCTCCAGACCAAACCTATTAACACTCCATCTCCATCTATAAAAGCTCACAATTTCACTCCGAGAGTCATCAAGGCTGAACTGCATGAACATTTATTAAGTCATTCATGGATCTGCAGTAGCTGCTTTATCCTGGTCATGGATCTGGCTGAATATGGAACCTATGAGACCTATGGAGCCCATGAGTATGAGACTGAAAGACAGAACAGTGTGATCATTATATATATATGTACAAAACAGACATGGTTTCTGTTGATCAATCTGCTATCGATCTATATATATATATATATATATATATATATATATATATATATATATATATATATATATATATAATGACCACAAAACACTTAGGCTTACATCAGAGAGGGAAACTGCCTTTCAAGCTCGACAGGCCTTTATCCCGAAAGTGTCTGTAACTATATAGTTGATTGGAGTGCGGTGTGTGTTTATTGTAGCTCTGGGGACAATGTGTGTGTGTTCCCAATAAAAATGTAAGCAGCTTGTTATCTCAGAGAATATCAGTTGGTACTGACAGTGCACCTATTTGCCTTTTAAATGACATTCCCAGAGCGAGCTTGCTTGATATGCACTGCTGTGAGGCTCTTCACACTCCTTTCTCAGCCTGCTGTTTTTTAATGCTACCCAGAGAGAGAGAGAGAGAGAGAGAGAGAGACTCATCAATGACCTGTCTAAGGGACTGTAACATCCCCCATAGCTGCCTTTCCACCACACACACACACACACACACACACACACACATGCCAATACCACAAAATATAACAGCACACATACATCAATTATACATGCTTCTCTCTCTTCTACCTCTTTTTTTTCCTCGTCTGTTTTTCTCTCTTTTCTCACACATCTTTTTGTATACTCTTTTTTCCCCCCTGCATTTTCTCCCTCTCTATCTGTGAGTCGCGTAATAAATACACTAGGCAGAGTTATCTTTCCTGCAGGGGAGGGACCGTAGTCACACTTGAACCTCCTCGGGGGGAAAATATCCTGCAGGAAATAAGGAATAAGGGGGCGAGAAGATGAAGGGGGGATATAAAAGTAAAGGTGGAAATCTAAGTGCCCGTGTTCTGGTAGAGCCTCTCACCTCAGAGCTCGCTTTTGATTTGCCGCGTGTCAGAATAGCGGACTGTCTCATTTACTGTTGGCACACTCGATCCGTTGAGAGCGCTACAGCTCACACCTCATCACCAACAGATGGCCGTGTTTATTCGCATGAGCCACGTAATGCGCTCTGACATTAGAAAGAGATTGTCAAAAAGACTGTTAGTTTAAAGGCTAATGCGTGAACCCGCGGTGGCTTCGACTGCAATATTTCCTCCGGTAGAAGTTAAAGGAATATGACAACGATCCTGCCTCTGAAGCCGACAGAAGGTGCAATTATCGTGAACAAGAATTTTGACATTATTTCCAGTGCAGAGAAACAAACAGGAAACTTGTTCACTCAAAAACTAATTTCACTTTGTGATAAGAGACTAAGGCCATTTGCTGAATAGATGTTTTAGGGTTGTTGTTTTTTTGTATGATGTTTTGATACTATGTTTTTAGTCTGAAGGTATTTGTAACTCGAGTCCTTTCAGAGATGGGGGTATGTTGGGAAAGGGAAAAGCCTGTGGTTCTATTTCAGAGGAATGAGTTTGTGGTAATATATTACCAACCTCGAAGAAGCACAAGGATCTCGACAAAACTTTCAGGAAACAGCAAGTAACTGAAATCACCTTCTATTGCAGTCTAACTTATAAGAAGGCACAGACGCTGACAGACGCAGTAGCCACGCCTCAGTCACTACGACTGATGGAAACAGTGGACACGATTTCTCTATTGGATCTGACAGGTATGATTCCTTCCCTGAAACTGACAAGCATGCCTACTTTATTGAGATTGGCTGAAATAAAGGTCATGCCCCTTTCCCTCAGATTGACAGGCACAGAGACCACACCCCTTATAAATACCTACATGCCCATATTTTATGTCAGGCCTACTTTATTGGGAGAAGCTGAAC
Organism: Noturus placidus; assembly: GCA_022414735.1. Taxonomy (NCBI): domain Eukaryota; kingdom Metazoa; phylum Chordata; class Actinopteri; order Siluriformes; family Ictaluridae; genus Noturus; species Noturus placidus. The sequence continues at coordinate 4,052 of JAFFST010046843.1, forward strand.
AAAGGCCATGCCCTCTTCCCTCAGATCGACAGGCACAGAAGCCACACCCATTATTAGTACCTACATGCCCATATTTTATGTCAGGCCTACTTTATTGAGATTGGCTGAAATAAAGGCCATGCCCCTTTCCCTCAGATTGACAGGCACAGAGGCCACACCCCTTATAAATACCTACATGCCCATATTTTATGTCAGGCCTACTTTATTGGGAGAAGCTGAAAAAAGGCCATGCCCTCTTCCCTCAGATCGACAGGCACAGAAGCCACACCCATTATTAGTACCTACATGCACATAGGCCACACCCTCTAGCCTTAAACTGACACACACATAAGCCATGCTTCCTTTTCTGGAATAATAATAATAATAATAATAATAATAATAATAATAATAATACATTTTATTTATAGGCCCCTTTCAAGACACTGAAGGACACCTTGCAACACAAAAATATTAAAAACACAAACATAGAATTATATAAAAAGGATCAATCAATCAAATCAATAAAAGCTATTCTAAACAAATACATTTTAAATAAAAATGCATTGAGGCCACACCTCCTTGACTGGCCACGCCCCATTCAATTAGACTGACCGACATAAAGGCAGCATCCTCTTACTAGGAATTATATGCACATGCTTCTATTACACAGGGTTCTATATAGTTAAATGTCCAAACCGTTTAAAATGATTCTTCATGAAAGGTTCTATAGGTTTTATAATCTGATGGTAAATACACTGTTTTAGCGTTTCACAGAATTCCTCCAGAAAGACACCTGCTTATAGATTTTTTTTCTAGACAGCACTGCCCTCTTCCACATGCATGAGCTCAGAGAAGCCCACGATTGTTTAGCGTTACTGTGGTTGAAAGGGAAGAGAGAGTATGTCATCCTTCCCACTCAGAGAGAGTGCTAATTTCGGTCACTAGACTCCCGCCCATGGATGGGTGTGGCATCATTTGATTTCAACCTTGTGATCTATTGACTATAGGCCCAATGCTTTTATATTGTGCCAGGGCTTCTATATTTTGACCTTTTTCTTTCTTTTTTTTTCTTCTAAGAACCTATTTGATAATGTTTCTGAATAATCACCACTTGTAATAAAGACCTCAGCATGTCATGTCGGACTTGCAATTACAGACACATTTGGATTCATTCCAGCAGTATCACTGAACAATGCTTGACCTGTAGACACTGCTCTGTAATGTTGCAAACGTACGCAGCGATGCACTGATCCAAATCAGACTGATTACATATGTTTTGCACCACAGGGAGAGGCCCAGGGCTGTAAGGTCTTCTGCCATATTTACATTCCAATATCCTCCGCAGAAAGCGCACTTTGTTGAGCTCATAAAAGATTTATCCAGCAGAGAAACGCAAGGTTGTGTAGGAAACCAGGCAGGAGGTGTATACTGAAATAACAGAGACAGACAGATCATTTTAATATCGCAATCTTGCCAGACACTCCCTCTCTCACCCCTGCATGACCCCTCTATCACCTTGATACTACATTGACTATTCAGTGATCATACTGCGGTCATATCAACCATTATGGTCATAATATAAAAGTGTGTCCTCTCCCATCCTGAATCACCAAATTAACACCTTTGGACCAACCAGATTCAGCATTTATATATAATTCTCTCTGTGTACAGTGTGAATACAGCATGTCAGAGGTTCCCCACCCTGTACACCGTGGAGGTAATGGCTGTTTGTTATTCATGGTTATGGTAATACAGGTGATAGAAGTACTTATGTGTAGCCTCAGTGTGGTGCATTTGGCTTTAAGCAGATACACAGACTGCCGTTTAAACAAACTGCATTATCACCTTCAGTAAACAGAGATTATACTGTGTACTAGCAGTTGTGTAGCATTGCAGATATTGTTGTGTAGCTGCTGAACACCAAATGTGTCTTCAAAAGATCTGACAAGCTCCTTTCCTTCTCCTTCTTCTTTTCCATAAGAGGCAAAGTCCTGAATAAGCACCATGCAACCAGATGATAATGATACACTATTAACCACTGTTACACACACACACACACACACACACACAGACACACAGCTCAGTTATACTCAATGTGACAACCAAATGTAGCTTGACACAAAAGATAAAGATCAGGATCAATTGATAATTGATCTGAAGTATAAATTGAAAATTTAAAATACTAAACCAAACTTAAATGAAATCAAATGTAGACATCCAAATAAATTCAGAATGTCAATTATAGCCACACAAATGAAATTAAATGAAGTCAAATATAGCTACTCAAAATAAATTGACTCAAATATACACCCAATGTGAATCAAATGAACTCAAACTACCAACTATAGCCACCCTAATTAAAGCAAATAAACTCAAGTATAGCCACCCTAATTAAAGCAAATAAACCTGTCCAGGGTGTACCCTGCCTTGTGCCCGATGCTCCCTGGGATAGGCTCCAGGTTCCCCCGTGACCCTGAAAAGGAGTAAGCGGTTGAAGATGGATGGATGGATGGATGGATACTCAACTATAGCCACCCTAATTAAAGCACATAAACTCAACTATAGCCAGCCTAATTAAAGCAAATAAACTCAACTTTAGCCAGCCTAATTAAAGCAAATAAACTCAACTATAGCCACCCTAATTAAATCAAATAAACTCAAGTATAGCCACCCTAATTAAATCAAATAAACTCAACTATAGCCACCCTAATTAAAGCAAATAAACTCAACTATAGCCACCCTAATTAAATCAAATAAACTCAACTATAGCCAGCCTAATTAAATCAAATAAACTCAACTATAGCCACCCTAATTAAATCAAATAAATTCAACTATAGCCAGCCTAATTAAATCACATAAACTCAACTATAGCCAGCCTAATTAAATCAAATAAACTCAAGTATAGCCAGCCTAATTAAAGCAAATAAACTCAACTATAGCCATCCTAATTAAATCAAATAAACCTAACTATAGCCAGCCTAATTAAAGCAAATAAACTCAACTATAGCCATCCTAATTAAATCAAATAAACTCAACTATAGCCAGCCTAATTAAATCAAATAAACTCAACTATAGCCACCCTAATGAAATCAAATAAACTCAACTATAGCCAGCCTAATTAAATCACATAAACTCAACTATATACAGCCTAATTAAATCAAATAAACTCAACTATAGCCAGCCTAATTAATACAAATAACCCAAATAAAGCCACTCAAATATACCCACTCAACTCAGTGGCTATTGTATTGGATAAACATTCCATAATAAAACCCAACTTTCCTCAGTATCCCTCCCTCCATCTTCTATCCAGCTTATCCTTCTCTTCAGGGTCACGGGGAAACCTGGAGCCTATCCCAGGGAGCATGTTCCTCAGTATTTTCATCAAACATACTTATTTGATATTAGAGGATGAGGTACAGGCTGAGGCAGCAGGAAACATCTGGTGTCTAACTGTGTGCTGAGCTAGCTAGCTAACTAACTAAAAATTGTGATAGTTCATGAGAAAATAATGCTAAACATAGAAACCCATATAGGAATTGCATGGATGTTTATGTTTATTGTTTAACAATTACAAACTAGTTTATTAGCAGTCAGCTAGCCAGCTAGGTAACAGTGATAGTCTGAGGATGGGGCGTTCCATATTGTATCTTCATGGTTATTCATAGTTGCTGGCACTTTTGAATTGAAGAGATGTTCCAATTTGTAGCCACATCTTGAGTATTCGTTTTTCTCATTGTTGAGGAATAAAATGCAAGTCACCAGTTGCTTCACTAGTCTTATTTTTTTTTCTCATGTAACACAATAACACAAAAATTCCAGCTTGTCATGTCAGCAAGAAACCAGAAAATCCTGTGCTGGAACATACAGCATTATCTCTGACTCTTACAAAGCACTGAAAGTGGAGACTCCTTCCAAAAATGCTAAAGAAGCAGATCTTCATATTACACATTTTTTATTATGTTTACATGGAGCATCTTCCCTACAAGTCCCTGTGCAATATGTTACTATAGAGAAATGTTGTATCTTGATATAAACACATTAACACAAACTTGTTATTTGAATTACAGCCAGAACTTCTTCCAGATCTGCTGGTATAGAAATGGAATCAATCAGAAACCTGAATTCAACAGCACTGAGGTATAAGAGAAAAATAATAGGCATAAAGCTAATGCTAGAAACTAAAAGTTGTCACGAAAAAGTTATCCATTTGAGTGGAATTGGAGTGGGCTGTGAATGCCCCCTGTGCCATCTGCCCTGTGTATCTGTGTTTAAGCTTTAACGGAGCAGAGAGGGTCACGGATCGTACAGCAGGGCAGAGGACTGTCACCGGCACTCAGAATTAGAGCCGGGAAACCCAGAAGCATACAGTAAGACAGCGGAGACAATCTGATACGGTAGGGCTGTTATTCAGGCCACCAGCAACACACGTACACATGTGGTGTAATGAGGGGAAAAGACAGACAAAAACACTGCATTTAGTAAGCTCATTAGTATATGAACTAATTGATTCAGAAATAATTCACAGGAGCATTTTAACAAGAAATCTGGTGTTCATAAACATCTAGTTTTGGAAAAAAAACGTTCATTTCCTATAAGAACTTCTGCAAATTTCTGTGAACCTCGATTGAACGGCTTCAGATCTGCAGAACTCTGGCCGAGTTACTGTAATGTAATATACACTGATTACACTGTCAATTTAAAATCACATTTATTTCAATTACAAACCCAGTGTAGTAAAAACAATCCAAAATAAGCCCATAAATTAAGACTAATAAGGCGAGCGATTGAATTACGACTAATACAATCAAGATGAGTTGCTTTGCCTATGGAAGCTGATACGCTGCAATGGCTGAGCTGCTCTTTCACTGTTTAGCTGTCACTTTGCCATTTTCAACACTCCCTTTTATGGAGTTTCGCGACCATCGCTAAATATAAATCAGGTTTGCAGTGGACTCACTTGGAAATGTACAGGTGATTAGCTATAGAAAGCGTGGGAGAGGGGTGTAGGATACAATGTGCAGACATTGTATTGTACTGATTTTCATGAGTGACATAAGAGCAGCGTGCCATGCTGGAATATGAAACCTTCACTGCATCACTCTTACATCGCTTGATGTCTTCAGTGAAAAACAATCAGCAAGGGATTACCTATTTTTGAAGAGTTAAATGCTGAGCTGAATGCCATCCCTGCTGGATTGTATTTCAGTTTTCATCACTGTGTTGCAGTTGTGCCACACTGACTACGTTTACATGGACAGCAGTAATCTAATTATTGACTTTACTCTGAGTAAGACAATATTCGGATTAAGGTGTTTACATGAGTCGCTTTTAGAATATTCCTTCCATGTTCCAGTTTTACACTTTATAGAGCATAGATGGATTAACAGTATACGTCATTACATCACCGTGCCGGCGTTCCTTCCTGAATTTCACGTATCGTCATACAGTTGGTCTTTGTTATAGTACCGTATACAGTTTTGGGTGTATTTATTTTTTATTTCACGTAAGCTTCACGTGCGGTTAATTATTTTTCATGCTATACGTGCAAATAGACGACTGCTTGAAGCCGTGGGCTGTGTCTAAAACCTAATATATATAGGAGCTGAAAAATACCTGTATTTGTCCTACTATATAAGAGGTAAGGACGTGGTTTCGGATGCAGCCGTGCTCTCTTGTTTGCCGCCAAACGGTTGAGCGCTGCCGTGTGTGTACGTGTCCTGTCGCAAAATGCGGTGAAAACTCCCACATGGTGTTAATAGTGTGATGGAGGTGTGTGCATGTCTGTAATGCACGTCGATAATGCGACTACAACAGGAAATACTCCACATGTCTTAATTCGATTAGTGTTTACTACGAGTATGACTTTAATCGGATTAAAGTCATCAATAATCGCTGTTTACGTGCTAGTTTCTTAATCAGAGTATCATCTGATTCGGGTTAATATCGGATTATTGTTGTCCGTGGAAATGTTCTGATTGTCATGTAATCACTGTTTAATCACAGCTCTAAGCGATACTCAGAGACATGGTTGTAATTACTGGAAGATTTTGAGGACTTTCACCGTTTAGTCGTCATTTCGTCGTTTTCAGCTTTCTGTGAGTTTGAGCTTTTATGGAGTTTTGTGGGTGTGTCTAAATGTTATGCAGGGAATGCTCGTGGTAATTTAAGGCTGATAGAGATTCACGAACGGACGAAGAAAATAAGCATTTGTATCTCTAGTGGGAATGTTTAGTTCAGTGTGGCTTACAAAAATCACACAACTTGACTAAATGACTGATAAATGAGACCCGCTGAGAAAAAGACTAGGAAAGATGAAAGAGGAAAGAGATAGAGACGGATAACGTAAAAGAGCGAGAGTGATGGAGGACACGCTGGCTGAACAAGACGCTCTATTAAACCACGGATTGGGAATTCAGAGCCGGAATCCGCTGAAGTACGACTCATCGTCTGCTCACATTTCTGGTAATCGTTTGTATAATAATGCCGATTGTGTAGAGAGGGAAAGAGACTCGACTCACTGGGACTCACGGGACAAGATTGGACTGTGAGACTGAGCAATGCTGCTCTGATGTAACACACTGGACAGTAACAAACGGCTCACTGCCAGATAACACCAACTTTAGAGATAGTCAGCTGAGGATAGCAAGCCTGTCAGGGTGAATTTAGGGCAAAAAACACATGGACATACACAGCTCTGATGGTCACTAACAGCTTGGCATGGACAGCCGGGACAGAGACACTCCCATGGGGCTAGTAAGTTTTAGAAGTTACACTTGTGTGTGCGTGTGTGCGTGTGTGCATGTGTGTGTGTGTGTGTGCGTGATGTCAGAGTAGGCCAAAGTAGCTTCCAGGTGAAGAGATTGGCAAGATTCTACAGACTGGATAAATCCAGAGCTCACTGTGTGTATATGTATGTATATATATATATATATATATATATATATATATATATATATATATGAATGCCAACATGTACTGTGACATACAGAAGCAGAGCATGGTCAGTATGCAGTATTCCAGCCTGATAACAACCCCAAACACACCTCCAAGATGACCACTGCCTTGCTAAACAAGCTGAGGGTGAAGGTGATGGAGTGGCCAAGCATGTCTCCAGACCTAAACCCTATTGAGCATCTGTGAGGCATCCTCAAACAGAAGGTGGAGGAGCACAAGGTCTCGAACATCCACCAACTCCGTGATGTCATGATGGAGGAGTCGAAGAGGACTCCAGTGGCAACCTGTGAAGCTCTGGTGAACTCCATGCCCAAGAGGGTTAAGGCAGTGCTGGAAAATAATGGTGGCCACACAAAATATTGACACTTTGGGCCCAATTTGGACACTTAGGGGTGTACTCACTTTTGTTGCTAGCGGTTTAAACATTAATTTCTGTGTGTAGAGACTGTTTGAGGGGACAGTAAATTTACACTGTTACACAAGCTGTACACTCACTACTTTACATTGTAGCACAGTGTCATTTCTTCAGTGTTGTCACATGACAAAATATCATCAAATATTTACACACATGTGAGGGGTGTACTCACTTTTGGGAGATACTGTACATGACAGGTGTGCCCATTTTTCCATACATATACATGTATATATATAAAACAGGCTTGGAAAGGCACAATAACAACTGGCAAGATTTCGCAAGATGACATAGAAACACCAGGGTAGAGGTATACAAACTAATCAAGTGCTAACATGAAACAGGTGAGCACAATCAAGGAAGAAACCAATTACAGGACAGGAGGTGGAGATGTGGAGATAGGACAAAAACAGAAAGCAAAACATAAGCACATGGCTTGATATGGAGGAGAGCAGTAACCAGTTATTAGTGAAAGTAACTAATTTTGACAGCCTCTTTGAATGCCCCTTTCCCTCAGATTCTCTGGCATAGAGGCCACACCCCTTATTAGTACCTACATGCACACAGGCCATGCACACTTTATTGGAATTAGCTAAACCGAAGGCAATGCCCCTTTCCCTCAGATTCTCTGGCATAGAGGCCACACTCATTATTAGTGCCTACATGCACACAGGCCATGCCTACTTTATTGGGACTTTAAAGACTTTTTTAGAAGTGAACGCAAATTTCACCATCATCACTGTGTTTCAGCGGTAGCACACAGAAATGCAATCAAAGTCCAATCACAGCCCTCACCCCAAATCAGGACAATGACTATAATCAGAGACGGTGAAGAAGTACATGAAAATATTGTTCTCCAGATTTACATTTACATATTTATCACACGCTTTTATCCAAAGCGACTTACAAATGAGACACACTCACACACCAATGGTAGCAGAGCTGCATGCAAGGTGCTAGCTTGCCATCGGGGGCAACTTAGGGTTCAGTGTCTTGCCCAAGGACACTTCGGCATGGGATCACCCGGGCCAGGATTCGAACCACCAACCCCACGATTAGTGGATTAGTAGATTAGAGAGTGTGTCTCATTTGTAAGTCGCTTTGGATAAAAGCGTCTGCTGAATGTAAATCACTAAGTATGATCATCTTCAACCTAGTTCTCTGATTCTGTATTTACATCTATGAACTAAGCATAATTTCCATATTACTACCACACACACACACACAGAGCAGCAGGGGAAAACTGTAATCCTTTAACATCGATGCTGTACAAATTAGAGTGGGTGTTTCAATTTAAAGATGTACAGCTGTGAGAAATAAAACGAGGTCCACTGCATAAATTCAAATAATATTGTCTATAACACTTAACGTTTAAACTCAGCACAAAGTGATCTCAGCATTTATTGAGGCCAGTTATTGGTACGAGTGAGTGTAATAATCGATGACCGTGGCTTCTATCCAGTTTTTTCCTTCCACATTTACTGGTGGGGCTGAGAAGATCACAGCCTGAATTCCTTACCGCCAGGAACAGATCCCCATATGTTCTCAAGCCAACTGTGAGATATATAATCGGGTTGGTCCCCGGGGTCCAGTGCGACATACTTGACAGGGCTGTAGTGTGAGCCGACGGAGGGCTTCAGCCCAGAATACCACCATGGAGCCATTTTGTGGGCTCACCACCTTCAAGAGTCTGGTGTAATGCCAGTCGGGCAGCAGAGATGTGATAGACAGTCTAATATGAACTAGACGAGCGGTGTCAAACTCATTTTACATAACGAGACACATTACACTTATCTCCAAGACATCAGCTAACACAATAAATACTCAACTTACATGTTAAAAATTCCGTGTCTTGTGTTTTCTGTCCTGATGTATTAACCACCTCCAGAGTTCAACAAACTCTGTCGTGATCTGACCTGGGCATGAACCGTTGCCATGACGATGATGCAAACCTCCTCGAAAACAAAGAAAAGGAGGCCGTTTGTGTTTCAATCGCGATCATCCGCTAACTGTATGTCGCTTTCCGTTTCCTGTTTCATGAAGTAAGAAAGCGAAATCGCAACAAATGTTTATAACTTACATTCGCATAATAATCCATCCATCCATCCATCATCAACCGCTTACTCCTTTTCAGGGTCACGGGGAACCTGGAGTCTATCCCAGGGAGCATCGGGCATGAGGCGGAGTACACCCTGGACAGAGTGCCAGTCCATCACAGGGCACAATCACATACACGCTCACACACCCATTCATACACTGCGGACACTTTAGACATGCCAATCAGCCTACCATGCATGTCTTTGGACTAGGGGAGGAAACCGGAGTACCCGGAGGAAACCCCCGACGCACAGGGAGAACATGCAAACTCCGCACACACATGGCCCTGACGGGACTCGGACCCCGGACCCTGGAGGTGTGAGGCGAACGTGCTAACCACTAAGCCACTGTGCGCCCTCGCATAATAATATTCTTCATAATGTATGACCTAATGGGCTTACCACATACCTTACCTACCTTAAGATGTTTTTCTCTGAGTTGTTGAAACTGCTTAGGGGTAAACCTGTCAAAATTTTGAAAGCCCCCACCCACACACACCCACACCCACACACACACACACACACACACACACCACCCCCATAAGCCCCAACACTCTCTCGTACGGATTGTAGGGAGTACCCAGACCTACTCAATGTTTATACGATTGACCCTACGTGTTTCATGGGGATGTCATACGATGAGGGGATAGACATGCCCTCATCGTATCCCATCGAATCCCGTCCAACCCCTAGAAAAGGCCTCCTCTGGACTGGAGAAATCATACTTTTCTTGAGGTTCAACCTGAGACCCATGCCCCTTTATGTGGGCGCGAACAACATCTCAATCGCCAACTCCTTGGACCATGTGAGAAGAACTCAATATTGTTATGTCTTTACTCCAAACATCTTGAACCTCCGGAACTTCCTGTGACTATACGGCCGATTTTAGACCTGCAGCATCCGAACTGTACTCTTCGGACACACACGTTCAAGATGTTGACGCTCAAACTTATCCTACAGATTCAGTCCTTACATACTAATATTTCTCAATCTTTTTTTGCGGACCAGGAAATAACACCTGTAAAAAAAAAACTCCCTCCCTCCATTCTATCTAGAGAGACCTTACTTCCTGCGGTAATGTCAGGCTCTGCTCTGTGCATGTCCACGATGGCAGTAACTGCGCTGCCGAACAAGCCAGGTCTTCCAGAAGGTAGACGTGATCCCCTTCTAACTAATGAGAAATCTCACTAGCCAATGAGAGTAAATCATTGTTAAGCCACACCCACATGTGTGATTTGTGCCATGATGTCAGATGTAAACTTGCGAAGCGTGTGCTAACAAAGAACGCTGTTTATAACTGTTTGCAGAGTGTTTTTCTTCTTTCACGTCGTATATTTTTGTTCATCACTGACTGGACATCATTTCTTTTCTTTTTTTTTGTCTCCTATCAAACGCCATTGTAGCTTCGCTAGCAATAACAACGTCCCACTGTGACACTGGCGCATCACACCATCACACACTTCTCACAGGGATAATTGGAATACCGCGCTGAGCAACAAATTAGCACTCGAATCACCAGAAACATTTCAGTATGAATAGATTTCATGTGTTCGAAAGATGGAGTTTTTCTTTAACTCTGCTTCCTAAATGCTAACCCTCCACCGCTCCACGTAAACCCAACTCCCTCACAGGGAAAAAGTTTTCCACTCAATTTCCATAAAATCTCCATGCACTAGCAAAGAAAGTCATTTGGTTGTTTTAGAAGTCTTGTGAGACTTTTGACTACACACACACACACACACACACACACACATCAAACAGTAGCTATGAACAGCCTCAGCCTCCCTTCATAAGCACACCTATCTCCATCTCTAGCGTGACACACACAATACAAGCCAATCAGCTGGCCCTAATCAGCCTTCTCTCCACGCAAGCTGTGATTTTCACTCTGATCATCGAGCCATAGATCTAAGCATCTTATTACCCCTGCATTGATTGGAATGCATTACCCCTCTATGCTAATGGACACACCTGAACTGTAGGAGTGCGTCTGGAGCTAAGTCATCTCTCGCTGCTCGTTATTCTGTCTCAGAGGCCACCACTGACATGATTACAATGTCAACTGCGCTTTTATTCCGCTAGCTGGCTGCACTCGCGCTCCTGTCCATGTTCCCAAGCTGGAGAAATCTGCATAATCGCGTTACGAGCTCATCAGTGTTCACTGTCCAATTCTGGAGTGTGTGCTTAGGTTAATGCAGGTGTGTTTATGAGTATTTCCAAGGGTATGTAAGATTAATATTTTGCATGTGTGTGTGTGTGTGTGTGTGTGTGTGTGTGTGTGTGTGTGTGTAGGTCATTCTACACCAACTGCACATTTTTAAAAATATTTTTACACTTAAAATTCTTTTATCTTTGCGGTGGATAGTCATGATAGATTTGTGTTTTTAAAATTATATATAATATCAAACAGCTAAAAAAAAATTGGAAAAAGAAGAATAACCGAACAGAATTATATATATATATATATATATATATATATATATATATATATATATATATATAATTATAACCTAACATTTTTAAAATATGTTTCTTATGTTAAACAT
>JAFFST010046843.1:30678-33178 GCA_022414735.1 Noturus placidus
GTTATTTTGAGGGGACAGTAAATTTACACTGTTACACAAGCTGTACACTCACTACTTTACATTGTAGCACAGAGTCATTTCTTCAGTGTTGTACATGACAAGATATCATCACATATTTACACAAATGTGAGGGGTGTACTTACTTTTGGGAGATACTGTACATGACAGGTGTGTCTATTTTTATAAAACAATCTGTTGGCTTTAGTGCATAAAGCAATAGAGCATAAATGTATGAAATGTTCCTCCTTCCACTTAAGGGTAAGATATTATAGGAAAATAATCAACAACAGGGTGAGGTTATGAAGCAGAGTTACTGCTACCACCCCGAGGTGTTTTATTCTTCTCCCACCACAGCGATCTGCCACTGACTGCCATTTTTATTAATGGAAATGTTTTATCCATTTATAGTTACATTTATCGCCTGTGAGACAAGCTAGTTCCCGTAATCACTTACATTCTTGTACTTCTATCATCAGCCTCTCTCTTCTTTCTCTTTTTCCCCTCTTGAAGTTTCTAAGACAAAAACGCAGCTTGTCATGATACCCAGAACCCAGAAAGTCCTCTGTCTTGAAGATTTTCTCATGACCAGGTTTCTCAAACTTACTGACTGTTGCAAAAGCGCCGACACTGGAGACTCCTTCCATAAATGTTAAATAAATGTCTCCTCACAGAATACTTCACCATCTCTGCAATGTCTTTGATCTGTTTATTATTAGTCTTAGATTATGTTGAGTGTACACTGTACAAGTCCCTGTCAATGAGATGTAATACAAAAAAAAAAAAAAATACGATAGCGTATTAGCCCGAGTGCATTAATATAATCCTCGTAGCTGGAACTACTGCCAGAGCTTCTGTCATAGAAAACTATTAAACACCTTCTGGCCAATCAGAATAGAGAATACAACAATACAATGTTCCCAAACTTTTCAAGGACAAGGCCCCCCAAAAGGCATTACATTTACATTTATTCATTTAGCAGACACTTTTATCCAAAGCGACTTACAAATGAGACACACTCACACACCAATGGTAGCAGAGCTGCATGCAAGGTGCTAGCTTGCCATCGGGGGCAACTTAGGGTTCAGTGTCTTGCCCAAGGACACTTCGGCATGGGATCACCCGGGCCGGGATTCGAACCACCAACCCTACGATTAGTGGATTAGTGGACAACCCGCTGTAACGACTGAGCCACAGCATTAACATTTGACCGAGGCCCCCTTTTTGCGAGATGTCCTTAAAACGCATTAAAAATACAGACTTCTGAATATATCATCCTTTTGATTAATAATTACATCTTACATCTTTACATTACATTAGGAATTGATCGTGTGTGTGTAGTTGTCTGAGTGTGAGAATTTATTTTCACACCGAATTGTTGAGTCCCCCCGGGCGCCCCCTGGAGGCCCCCAAGGGTGTCGCGGCCCCCACTTTGAAAACCACTGTTCTAATACATTCTGACTTTAGTAGCGTGATGTGTACAGACCTAGTGACGTGTAAAGAACAGCGTGCCAGTTTGTCACTCATTTGCATATTCATATAATGAAGCAGCTATCGGAGATGAATGAATGCATGAATGAAATGCGGCTTTAGAGTTGATGATGGAATTGGAATTCCAAGTGTATAGTATTGTTGCATGGTGTGAATATTTAATAAGTCGGTGTGCTTATACGTAGTTTTGTGCCAATGGTTATTCATTTACATTTATTCATTTAGCAGACGCTTTTATCCAAAGCGACCTACAAATGAGACACACTCACACACCAATGGTAGCAGAGCTGCATGCAAGGTGCTAGCTTGCCATCGGCTTGCCATCGGCTTGCCCAACTTAGGGTTTAGTGTCTTGCCCAAGGACACTTCGGCATGGGATCACCCGGCCCGGGATTCGAACCGCCAACCCTACGATTAGTGGATTAGTGGACAACCCGCTCTACCGACTGAGCCACAGCCGCCCTATTCAGAAGCCAGTGGCAATACTATTGGATAAGCATGAGTATCAAATCTAATCAAATCCTTTGAAATCCGTGCTGGTGAAGTATTGAGTTGGTTTTCCGTCACCTATAATAAGTAATAATGTATACACGTGTTATCATTTCTGGAACTGGGGTTGTTTACGCAGCTTTTCATTAAAATGCTATGTTGTGTATTTGACAGAATTACCAAACGAAGGAACGGTCTTATTGCTGTGATGATGCTATCAAGGGAACATGTTTTGTCCAAGTAAGTCACATATACTATACATTTTTTCATGTATCAAAGCTTGTTAGGAAGCCATGATACGGCAGCGCTGGAGCAGATAGGGTTAAGGGCTTTGCTCAAGGTCCCAACAGTGGCAGTGTTGTGGTGCTGAGGCTTGATTGAGTCCCCGACCTTCTGATCAGCAACCCCAAGTCTTAACTGAGCCACTGCGCACACACACACACACACACACACACATTCATTACAGTGCAATGGGGTCCAAAAATCTGGGACTTTTTTTTTCTCCCACTCCATTTAAAATAGG
>JAFFST010046843.1:38178-40885 GCA_022414735.1 Noturus placidus
TGATGTCATCATGGAGGAGTGGAAGAGGACTCCAGTGGCAACCTGTGAAGCTCTGGTGAACTCCATGCCCAAGAAGGTTAAGGCAGTGCTGGAAAATAATGGTGGCCACACAAAATATTGACACTTTGGGCCCAATGTGGATATTTTCACTTAGGGGTGTACTCACTTTTGTTGCTCACAAACTGTGTGTGTTGAGTTATTTTGAGGGGACAGTAAATTTACACTATTACACAAGCTGTACACTCACTACTTTACATTGTAGCACAGTGTTATTTCTTCAGTATTGTCACATGACAAGATATCATCACATATTTACACACGTGAAGGGTGCACTTACTTTTGTCAGATACTGTACATTAATCATATGTGTACAATAAAAAAAAAAAACGTGAAAATAAGGTTCCCCCGTGACCCTGAAAAGGAGTAAGCGGTTGAGGATGGATGGATGGATGGATAAATGAACCCTGTGCTGTTTTTAGTCTGTGTTTCACCTTCCTTTTATGTCATTAAACATCAGTAGTGCTCTGGTGCTTCTCTTTCTCTTAAATCCGCCTCGTCATTTTCTTTCTTTGCTTCCACAATTATAAACGGATCAAATCTACTAACGTGTTCATTAATCAATAAAATCTATAACCGTTGGCTAATAGCTGAGGTACATGAGGAATAAAACACTCTGGGACGTGATGGGTAATGGTAACTCCACTTTGTGTTGGAGCGTTGTTGATGATTCTCCTGTAACCTCACTCCTACACGTGATGTATTGTTGTACAGACTGTGAGATTTATCGATTCTTTTTCAGTTTCATCACAAGCGTAATGCGGCGTATTTCCAAGAACTAAAGTGCACCGTTGTTGTTGATGTTTTTTTTTTTATTATTTGTAATTGAGAATTCATTTTCATTCTATTTGTATTTGTAGATAGATGATAGATGATATCTGTGCTCTTGGTAATGTCTGCACGTACGCTACCCTACCGTTCTTTCACGCGTTTATTGCGGCATTCGTTTGTTCAGCCAACGCTGAAAAACCCAGGCAGGGAGAGCTGGAGAGAGAAATATTGAAGAGAGAAATATTGAGTGCGCAAGCAATACATTGAGTGAAACAGAAAGAAGCAGCCTGAGAGTGTCTGTGTGTGTCTTGTGAGGTAGGTCGTTGATCATCCTGGGGTTTTTTTTTTTTTTACAGTCTAGAATATTGTGTTTTGTTTTGGTTTTTTTTTAACCTGCAGGCATTCCGAATAAAATCACAGCTGGTCAAGTCCAGTGTTGGGTAAGTTCTGTGGCTGTGGCGGCTGTGGCTCAGTCGGTAGAGCGGGTTGTCCACTAATCCACTAATCATAGGGTTGTGGTTCGAATCCTGGCCCGGGTGATCCCATGCCGAAGTGTCCTTGGGCAAGACACTGAACCCTAAGTTGCCCCCGATGGCAAGCTAGCACCTTGCATGCAGCTCTGCTACCATTGGTGTGTGAGTGTGTCTCATTAGTAAGTCGCTTTGGATAAAAGCGTCTGCTAAATAAATAAATGTAAATGTAAGTTCCTCAAAAAAAAAAAAAAATAGTACTACACATGACTGATTACTACTTTAAAACTGTAATCTGATCACTGCATGTAAAACGTCATCAGATTACTCATTCCTTTACTTTCACGTTACTTTTAAAACCTCTCAAACCTACACAAATACACTACAACGTGAACCTCGGAGATCTTTCACACGTCAATGTGTGACATGATCAGAAAAAGATGGATTTCTCATAAACCTCGTCTCGGGTGTTGGTACTGTTTGTAGGATTATCAGACCGATAAAATATCAACCTTGACTAACTAGGCTAGTTGGGTGTCGCTAGCCGAGCGGAGGCACAGCTAAGCTATCAGTGTATGGGTTTAGCTGCTACAGCGCCATGTAGAGAACATGATCTTTCCTTCTGCTTTGCTTAGATCATGTTCACGTCAACTGGAACTTGTCTAGACGTTTACACGGCTTGTTTTCCTGCTCAGCGTGAGAGGACGGTAGGGTTTCAGTCTCAATGCATTTGATGACTTAAAATTGGCGTATATCCGTTGTTCCTCACACTGACTGTGTGAGCTAGCGTTTGACAGAACTGAGAGACCGTCAGACGATAAGACACGAGTGTTTCCACATATTCTCCTGTAAAGCCTGTCTGATCGGTCTCGCCTCCATTCACTGAAGATTATAGAATTACAGCACCGCCGTCTTGTCTTACTGACGTCTAGTTACGTAGTGACGAACTGCTCCAAGTGGAGAATTATTCGGGGATGAAGACAAAAAAAATCAAAAATGCATTTTACATAATATTGTTTTCTTAACAATGAATCTGTAACATAAGGTTATTGTATTGACATCAGTAACTGTAATCCAATCACATCAATTTAAAATGTAATGCGGTACATTACTGCATTATCAGAGAAAAGTCATTAAATTACAGTAACGTGTAGTACTTTGTAACACGGTATACAAAACTGCGGCCATGTCCACCCAGCAAGGGCCTAACCATGATATATACATGGGGGGGGGTTCCAAAACCTATAGGGTCACGCCTATTTTCCTCAACAGACGTAAATATATTAAAAAAATATAAAAATATAAAAATATATTGGGCGGCTGTGGCTCAGTCGGTAGAGCGGGTTGTCCACTAATCCACTAATCGTAGGGTTGGTGGTTCGAATCCCGGCCCGGGTGATCCCTGTCCG
>JAFFST010046843.1:45865-59743 GCA_022414735.1 Noturus placidus
TTGTGCTCCTCCACCTTCCATTTGAGGATGCCCCACAGATGCTCAATAGGGTTTAGGTCTGGAGACATGCTTGGCCAGTCCATCATCTTCACCCTCAGCTTCTTTAGCAAGGCAGTGGTCGTCATGGAGGTGTGTTTGGGGTCGTTATCATGCTGGAGTACTGCATACTGCTCATGCTCTGCTTCTGTATGTCACAGTACATGTTGGCCTTCATGGTTCCCTATATATATGTTTATTATCAAACTGAAAATGGTCAGGCATTTCCGAATTCAGGTTTAATTAAAGAGTCATTCATAAATTTGGGCAAGCCAAGTTTCCGTAGCAAGCAAATATTTCATATAAATAACATGCTGAAAGAAATAAATCAAACACTGAAAAGCAAACCACCGAAATAAACAAACCCCTGGTGTGTTTTAGTTAAAAAATACAAAACAAGCAATGATCTGCAAGATCTCCAGCCCATCTGCTCAACACTCCCTATCCAGGTCATTACTTTATGTATGCAAATGTGTGCCTGTTACTCAAATGAAGGACTAATACGCTGATAAAGATCCTACGTCAACGCCTCGGGGTTAGCTTTAACAAACTGACAATAAACCTTCCTGCATTGGCAATTGTGATTATCAGCATTATTTTTTTATTAGTTCTAATCTACTGTTCTACATAATATACTTGCTAGAATTATTTACAGGGTTGACACTGATTTAGACTGTTGAACTGTTTAAACTGACATTTGTACGGTCATTAAAAGGTTACTAGGACATCTTTGTGTGCTCAAAAATCGACTTTCTGAGTCTCTGCACCTAATTACTGTGCATTTAAAGTCACCCCTAAATTAAAAATATGTTTTTATGAGTAAATCCTTTCCAGAGAAATCATTCGAGGTGTCTCACACATGTCTTACATGCAATCATATTGCTCATACAGTATAGTATGCTTCCAAACACGGCACTAAATGGTATAATGGTAAATGGCGCACTTATATAGCGCTTATATCCATAGCGCTTTACACTGTGTCTCAGTCACCCATTCACACACACACACTCACACACCAGTGGTAGCAGAGCTGCCATGAGAGGTGCTAACTTGCCATTGGGAGCAACTCGGGGTTCAGTGTCTCGCCCAAGGACACTTCGGCATGTGGACTCACGTGGGCCGGGAATCGAACCGCCAACCCTACGATTAGTGGACAAGCCGCTCTACCACTAGAAAAGCATTTATTCCTTACACAAACCACTCATAAAACAAATAAACCAGTTTTGTTTTCTTTGTGCAACACGATCTCTACTTCATTGTACATGAAGCTCATCTTCTCAATGAGCAGGCTAGTGGGTGGTTTAAAAGGAACTTGTTTGCCATATATAGTGATGTGGGAGGGGTTTCTTTATGCAAATGAGCAGAGCAATTTAGAATGTGTAGGATGTACAATGTCCATTGCATACAGCTTTATTATAAATGCCATTTTTTTGAACATGTTATTGCACAATAAAATATTAAAGCCAATCACATTTCAATATGCAAATTCATATATTCTGTTACTAGGTCAGGGGCGAATTTGCATATTAAATGGTGGCTTAGTGGTTAGCACGTCCGTCTGGGGTTCGAGTCCCGCCAGGGCCATGTGTGTGTGGAGTTTGCGTGCGTTGGGGGTTTCCTCCGGGTACTCCGGTTTCCTCCCCCAGTCCAAAGACATGCATGTTAGGCTGATTGGCGTGTCTAAAGTGTCCGTAGTGTATGAATGGGTGTGTGAGTGTGTATGTGATTGTGCCCTGTGATGGACTGGCACCCTGTCCAGGGTGTACCCCGCCTTGTGCCCCATGCTCCCTGTGATAGGCTCCAGGTTCCCCGTGACCCTGATAAAGGTGTAATCAGTTGAAGATGGATGGATGGATGGATGTTACTAGGTCAGGCCGGCTGTACATTCGAGTACAGTCTTTATTTTTTTGGGTTGAACATCTTGGAAATATTTTAGTACAATTCCAAATGTTGATTCGTATGTATGTTGTTTTTTTTTAAACATAACACACATCTGATTGGATAAAAGTTGGATAAACGCACAAGTCAAATGTGTGCAGTGAATGTGTTATAATAATGTTCACAAACAGCCAAAGAAGCAATCGTTATGATTCCATATTTATCAGCGCCAAACTTCAAATGAATACGTCCATTCGTTTTTTTATTTTTATTGACATTTCATTGGCTTCCAGCTGCTACGGTGAGGAACATAATGGACCAATTGGAACCATGCATTTTTTTTCTTCTCAGTCGATATACCACTGGATGAGAAAAAAGAGGAATAAATCTGATTCTATAAAATATTAAATTTATAAGAGTGGAACTCTCATAAATGTATTTTATAGCAATGTTATTAATATGGCATGATTGATTGATGGTGGATTGTGTCTTTAATGATTATATAAAAAATAAAATAAAAAAAAACATTGTCATCAATGCACGCACGGTGGCTTAGTGGTTCGCCTCACACCGCCAGAGTCTGGGGCTCGAGTCCCGCCAGGGCCGTGTGTGTGTGGAGCTTGCATGTTCTCTCCGTGCGTCAGGGGTTTCCTCCGGGTACTCCGGTTTCCTCCCCCAGTCCAAACACATGCATGGTAGTCTGATTGGCGTGTCTAAAGTGTCCGTAGTGTATGAATGTGTGTGTGAGTGTGTATGTGATTGTGCCCTGTGATGGACTGGCACCCTGTCCAGGGTGTACCCCGCCTTGTGTCCGATGCTGCCTGGGATAGGCTCCAGGTTCCCCGTGACCCTGATAAAGGAGTAAGCGGTAGAAGATGGATGGATGGATGGATGGATGGAGTTTCGTCATCCCTGCTGAAATGAATGTCTGACTATAACACTTGTCAGTCCGTACGGGATTGTTTTTGTGATTATTGCGTCAAAAAACGTTTGATTTTGCAAGAAAGTCAATAAAAGGAAAGTCGATATGTTTGTTTATTTGTTTGTTTTTT
The DNA here is from genome assembly GCA_022414735.1 of Noturus placidus. NCBI lineage: Eukaryota > Metazoa > Chordata > Actinopteri > Siluriformes > Ictaluridae > Noturus > Noturus placidus. The sequence goes on from JAFFST010046843.1 coordinate 48,832, forward strand.
GTATGTTTTTGTGGAAAACTAAACGAATTGACAAAACTGCAATAGCAGGAAATAGTTTCTAAGTGATGTTTGTTGGTAAATGAGAACTTTTAGCCATACTCATGTTCCACGGATGTGAATCACAGTAAAATTTGGATGAATACGCGTCGTGATGACATCACACGACACGTTTCGGCCCGACTCTGCAGAAAATCTACTGGAATGATGAACAATCGCAAGATTTACGATAATTTCTGCCATCGCAAAATCCTGGATGGACTGACTTGTACGATAACAGAGGAACCCTTATTTTCCCATGGAAATAATCTAGATTTCTTGATGACAGAATGTGACTGTTTTCGTGACAGAATGTGACTGCTTTAAAAATATGGTTGTTATTGGAGATTTTTCATCCGTTAGAAAAATCCACGCCTGAAATGTAGCCCCAGTATAACTATAAATGTGGATTACAGTACCCGAGAGCTTTGCCAGAAGAGGGAGATGCCTCGTATTTCAGTACAGCACTTCACCCAGATACGACTTTATGATGCCAAGGTCATGAAGTGCTCTTGACGACATCGTTTAGCTATATCTCATCTGAGTGCTTCACTATAGATTACTTTAACTCACATTATGCCCCTCTAGTGATAGTGAGATGTCACAAATAAACTGCACATTGGAAAGAACACTCCTGCCATGTTGAAATCTCATAAGTAATATCAGGAATATTAAACAGGCTGATAGATACAGGACTTTGTGCTTACTCCCTCCCTTCTTTCTCTCTGTTGGATATTTTCAGAAGGACATCTCAATAGTGCCATGAAGCAGAGGTCTGATTGGGGTTTTGTGGCTCGCTCAGACCCTCACAGCACTGGTACTAGCCCCCCGAGGGGCAGCGGTGAAGGGGGGGGCGGCTGGGGGGTGAGGAGGATTACATTTCCATGGCGACGGTTATGAGGACGACAGGAAGAGAAGGTGCAATAGTCCGGTTGCTCATTGGCCAGCAGCAGACGGAATCAAACACGGCATTTCACACTCGCCCTGGGGCGCTTGCACATTTAGCGCCATGAGCAAAGCAGACTGATGGTCAGATGCAGTCATGGTTCAGGGGTTGTGCCAAATGAGAAAATGCACAGTTAAAATATTGTTGGGAAAAAATGTAAACAACAAAGAAAATTCATGTCAATTCCATCAAATTGTCCTAAGATATTGATGACAGCTCAAAAGTTAGCATCTCCGCTTATGAATGCGCTGTTATAGGAAAATCATCACGACGGGATAGCGTGACCTGGCCCAACATGAAGAGTTACATGAAGACATACTGCTCCCACCCCAAGTGGATTGCATCCATCAATCCATCCATCCATCCATTATCTATACCACTAATCCGTCAGCGTCGCGGGAACCTGTAGCCTATCACTAAGTGGATTATTTTCCTATATTAGCACAGCTTGAGGTGCGTTATATCACATTTACACCGCGGTCTGTCTGAATACTCGATTCTGATTGGCTGGAGGGTGTGTATTAAAACCGGATATACCAGGGGTAGGTCCAGTCAGTTTAATCACTGGTCTAAATGAATGTGTTGCCTATGAACACCTGTAACCATAGTAACATACAGTTACAGCTGCATACAGTAGTAAAACTCGCAGTTTCATTATTAGTAGAGATGCGGCACAGACGCAGGCAATTCACACACACACGCACACACACACACACACACACACACACACACACAATCTCTCTCTCAAATAGCCATTTATTATAATTCATTCAAATAAATGCAATCTTCTCGCACTACTTTATCTCTGTGTATGATTTAAAACAGGAGGAATTCTAGATCTAACGACCTGTATATAAAATAACTAACAAAATTGAACAGTTATCATTAGCTTTTCAGTAAAAATCTTGCTATAACATTTACATTTATTCATTTAGCAGACACTTTTATCCAAAGCGACTTACAAATGAGACACACTCACACACCAATGGGAGCAGAGCTGCATGCAAGGTGCTAGCTTGCCATCGGGGACAACTTAGGGTTCAGTGTCTTGCCCAAGGACACTTCAGCATGGGATCACCCGGGCCGGGATTCGAACCACCAACCCTACGATTAGTGGATTAGTGGACAACCCGCTCTACCGACTGAACCACAGCCGCCCCAAGCGGGATAGTCCATGGCTAGGTGTGTGCTACACCGTTTTTACGTTCCGATAGTAGTCATATTTATTTACTAAATAAGAAAATGTCATACTTTGTTGATAGATGTAATGTTGTGGAACAGCAACTGCTTACATTATAGGAGCTATAAACAGTCATTTCCTCACCAGCCTCGTTACTTTATCCGTCTCCCATGTTGGACGGCTTAAAGTTACGGCTTTACGTCTAACTGTTACAAAGTACGGATGATGGAGACTTCGTCCAGAAGTGTTAAATCGATATCTCCGGACAGAAAGCTTCACCATATCAACGTTTGCATTTTTAAACCTGCTTTACAAGTCTGTGTGTATACGATAACATTACAGCGAGGGCATTAAATTATAGCTGCTGTTAGAAAATAAATGACACCTTCTGAGCCATCAGAATCAAGAATGTCAACAGCACTATGGACGAAATGCATCATAACTTGTCTGGCCACCCTTTTGGGGGGGGGGGTTTGTTGTTTTGTTTTGTTTTTTTATGACAGCCTCATTTCTGAATTTGAATTTTCTGCGGAGTCTGAGTTATGTTTTCAGACCGTTATGTTGTGTCAGAACCATTCGTTTCTAATATTACAAATACTAGAGGTAGAGCTTTCTTTCACCTAGTAACCTTGGGGGATGCAAACTTTTGCACTCAATTATATTCTAAGTACCTAAAGTAAACTTTATGCATTACTAAGAGTATTTCTCTTCAACGTACATTAACAAAAACAATAAAATACGATTGGGGAAAGTCGGGATCATGATCTAGATTCGACACGGCGAGCATCCGTGGATTTATTTCTTTTTATCCTACCAGCAAAAATCCCACTGAGATAAGACAGACATCTGTTTTGCTGAGAAAACCTGGAAAAGACATGAGCGTCGCTCCAATTCCGAGCTGAGGTGATATGTATTTTTTATTAGCTTGGGAGGAAAAGCATTCTTATGTTGTTTTCATACAATCGTTAAAATTCTGCTATGTGTATATTGTACAGTACATTCATTACATACTGTATAGACCTACAGTAACTGCATGGTTAGATAACTTAATCTTACATTTACATTTATTCATTTAGCAGACGCTTTTATCCAAAGCGACTTACAAATGAGACACACTCACACACCAATGGTAGCAGAGCTGCATGCAAGGTGCTAGCTTGCCATCGGGGGCAACTTAGGGTTCAGTGTCTTGCCCAAGGACACTTTGGCATGTGATCACCCGGGCCGGGATTCGAACCACCAACCCCACGATTAGTGGATTAGTGGACAACCCGCTCTACCGACTGAGCCACAGCCGCCCCAGTGTAATCTTATTCCACTGATGTACAAACCTGATGGAATTTATCTTCAGGCGTGTGATTAAATCTGCTACAATGGGACGTTTTTATAGATAATAAACTGCTGCAGAGCTGAAAATTATCCCAACCTTATTACTGTATCCAGCCACTGATCATATACAGTACAGTCACTGGCAGCTTTAACAGGAACACCTGCTCATTCATTAGCCAATCATGTGGCAGCAGTATATTGCATGAATCCATGCAGATGCAGGTCAGGAACATCAGTTGATGTTCATATTAGACATCAGAATGGTGGAAAAGTCTGATCTCCTTGGCATGGCTGTTGGTGCCAGATAGGCTGGGGTGAGTATTTCGGAAACGGCCGATCTCCTGGGATTTAGAGTTTATACAGAAAAACATCCAGTGAGTGGCTGCACTTCAGGCAGAAACACTTTGTTGATGAGAGAGGTCAGAAACTGGTTCAAGCTGACTGAAAGTCTCCAGTTACTCAAATGAGCAGAAAAGCATATTCAAATCCATTGAGCCTTGAGGACGGTTGGCTACAACAGCAGAAAACCACATCAGGTTCCATTCCTGTCAGGCAAGAACATTGAATCTAAGGCTATAGTAAGCACCGAATCACCAAACCCTGATCGTTTGGATTGGAAAGATTAGAAAAAAAGCAGATGATGTTTATCCAATCTTCATCTGTCCCGCATTAGTGACCCAGTGTGTCTTGGTTCTCTAAGTATAATAGTAAATGGTGCACTTATATAGCGCTTTTATCCAAAGTGCTTAACACTGTGTCTCATTCATTCTCACACACACTCACACACCAGTGGTAGCAGAGCTGCCATGCAATGCGCTAACTTGCCATCGGGAGCAATTTGGGGTTCAGTGTCTCACCCAAGGACACTTCGGTATGTGGAGTCATGTGGGCCGCTAATCGAACCGCCAACACTACGATTAGTGGACAAACCGCTCTACCACCTGAGCCACAGCCACCCTTAGTAAACATATTTTGAACAATGACTACGCTTACATGGACAGCAGTAATGTAATGATCGGCCTTACTCTGATTAAGATAATAATGTGATGAAGGTGTTTACATGAGTCGTTTTTAGAATACTCCTGTCATGTTCCTGTTTTACATGTTATAGATCATAATTAGATTAACAGCCCGCGTCATTACATCACCGCGCCACGGCGTTCGACGTCCCTCCAGAATTTCACGCATCAACATAGAGTTCATCTTCGCTATGGCCCCGTATACAGTTTTGGGTGTTTTTATTTTATTTATTATTTTATGAACGCTTTAAGTGCAGTTAATTATTTGTCATGCTGTACGTGCTAATAGACAAGTGATTGAAGCCGTGGGCTGCGTCCCAAACCACATACTAACCATCTATATAGTATCGGACATACATGTATTTTCCCCCACTACAGGCCTATAGTAGGTAGGTATGCGATTTGGGACGCAGCCGAACTCTCTTGTTCGCCGTAAAATGTAAAACTGCCGTGTGTGGTGGTGTCCTGTCGCAAAATGCGGTGAAAACTCTCACACGACGTTCATCATGTGATTAAGGTGTTTACATGTCTGTAATACACGTCCATAATACGACTAAAACACGAGTACTCCACCTGTTTTAATGCGATTAGAGCTTAATTCAAGTATGACCTTAATTAGATTAAGGTAAGTAAAAATTGCTGTTTACATGGTAGTTTCTTAATCAGAGTCTGGTCTTAATCAGATTAAGAGTGGATTATTGTTGTCCATGTAAACGCAGCTAATTTATACATCATGAGAAAAGTGTCTAATGTTTGCACTTTGAGATTTCTCAGTAACATGACAAGCTGCATTTAGTATTTAATTTTTTTTTTTACTTATTAGCTTTTAAATTGTTTTTTTTTTTTTTTGACGAGATGATGGTGAGGGAACAACAGCTGTTTACAGCTTCTGTAAAGTCATTGATTTAAATTAGTAATGTCAACTTGTCTCATGGATACAACATTACATGTAGCTATAAACTGATAAAAAAAGTACATATATAGTTTCCATCCATCCATCTTCAACCGCTTACTCCTTTTCAGGGTCACGGGGGAACCTGGAGTCTATCTCAGGAAGCATCGGGTACAAGGCGGGGTACACCCTGGACAGGGTTCCAAACCATCACAGGGCCATATGTAGTTTATTGATCCATATCCTTATTATCCTTAATTAATTAATTAATAAATAAATGTCAACTGAAGCAAATTACTGTGGTTTAAGAGGAATAAAACACTTCACAAAGTATTGCCATTAAACATACTCAACTTCCTAGTAGTAACAGTACCGGCGCTTAGCATCAGGCCACGTTACGCTGTCGCACTGTGAATTGTTTTCCTATAACAGCGTGTCCTAGAGTGTTTTATTCCATACCTAATGTCATGAAATCTACCTATGCTACTGATCTCTAACAGGCTGAACGATTATATTTCAGTAACAAGTCATGATGTCTGTTAAAAAAGGAAAAACATGACATTACACTAAAAACATTATATGTGTAAACAGATATTCTTCTGTATGGCATGACGGAGTGGCAGCAGAAACGTCAATAATGACTGAGCTCTTTCCATTCACACACATTCTTCGGTAAATTTAAACATCTGCTCTGATGTAACAACTGAATTTGCTGAGCATAAACACACACAGGTGTGTGTACACTTTCGGATAACGGAGACAAGCTCGTATTTGTGTTTAACTGGATGAACAGCGGTTGTGTAATGTGGAGGGAAATATGCAGAAGGCAGCGTGTATGGTGCTGGCGGCAGCTGGAGCTGGCAGCTATTGGTTATTGACATTTTTCTCTCTCTGTTGCTTCATTTCTGTTCGGTCGGGGGGGGGGGGGGGGGCAAAAACTATCTCTGTTTGAGCGTTCTTTTTCAATCGGTTTCAATTTTGTAATCGTCTCCCTGTATTTGTGTTTTCTAACAGAACACAGTGATTTTCTTCTAGCGCGTTTTGAGGATGAGATCAAACTCAAACAGCCTACGTTTGGGAAAAACAAAAACATCTATTTTCTGTACCACTCGCTTGTTTCTACACAGGGTCATGAGGAAGCCTGGAGCCTATCCCAGTGGAGCCTATCCCAGTGGAGCCTATCCCAGTGGAGCCTATCCCAGTGGACACGTGTGACAAAGCGGGGGACACCATTGATGGGAAGCACACACAATCTATGGACAATTTAGAAATGCTGATCAGCCTACAATGCATGACTTTGGACTGGGAGAGGAAACCGGAGTACCCGGAAAGCCCTGAAGCAGGGGGAGGGCATCGATGCTCCACGCACACATGGGGTTGGCAGGAATTGAACCCTCAACCCTGGATGGGCGAGGCAAACGTGATAACCACTAAGCCACTGTGCCTACTGCAAGGGTTTTACAGGTATGGAATAAAACAATTGGGGGTCATGCTGTTTTAGGAAAATAATCAACAACAGGGTGGTGCGATGTGGCCTGAGTCGGGTTACCACCTGTTACCACCATGAATTGGATTACATTCAAATCAGCACATCCTGAAGTGTTTCATTCCTCTTATACCACAGCAACTTGCCACGAATTACAACGTATTAGTCATCAAAGAACAACACATTGATTGGATTGCGTACTTTCTGATGCGCAGACCCCAAATGGTGCAAGTCAGAGGTAAATAGTAAATAGCACACTTATATAGCGCTTTTATCCAAAGCGCTTTACACTGTGTCTCATTCACCCATTCACACACACTCTCACACAGCAATGGTAGCAGAGCTGCAGTGCAAGGCGCTACCTTGCCATCGGGAGCAACTTGGGGTTCAGTGGCTTGCCCAAGGACACTTCGGTATGTGGAGTCATGTGGGCCGGGAATCGAACCACCAACCCTACGATTAGTGGACAACCCGCTCTACCACCTGAGCCACAGCCAGCCCATGACCGCATCTTCTCCACACTGTCTCTGAACACAGGAGCTCCACAAGGTTCTCAGCCCGCCTCCTGTACTTGCCAAGCACAGCTCCTTCATCATGTTCAAGATTGCTGGACCTCATCACGGCCAGAGATGAGGTCAGAACGTTATGGTCTAATGACAGCAACCTTTGCCTCAATATCAGCAAAACTAAGGAGAAGCTTGCAGACTACATGAGGATGCAGGAGGATGGCCATGCCCCCTTATGTATCAGTGGGGCTGCTGTGTGGTATGCACCTCACTGCTGACCTGACCTAGTCCCTTCACACTAAGTGGAGAAATCTGCTCGTCAGTGACTCTACTTCCTGCAAAGGCTCAGCAGGAAGTTTGCCCCACCCCCACCAACTTCTACTCCATAGAGAGCATCCAGACTCTTTATTGAACTCATTATTGGCAACAAACTGCCAGCCTTACAGGACATCTTCCACACGGTGTCTGAGGAAGGCTCGCAAACCCACCATAGACCGCAATCGCCCAACACACAGAACCAGAACCAGCAGGCTGAAGAACAGTTTCTACATGCAGGCCATCAGGATCCTGAATAAACTGTAATCTAGTCATTAATCCTTCTTCTTCTCTGTCACTCATGCCTCCACTACCTCCTACACACTGGTCATGTTACTCACAGCTCAAGGACACTCATGGACAACCTCTTCACATATTGCTGTCTCTGTGCAATTTACTCTTATATTGTACATATGTATTACACACTACACCATACTACTGCATCTAATTTCATTTTTTTTAAATATATGTTTAAATGCTACTTCGTACTGTTGTTTCATCTGCTTTTTATACTCTTCTTTGTCTATAGAGGCCCGCTCAGACAATACATCTGCTCACTGCTACTATTTCTTTTACGACCTGCTGTACTCTTGTTCACACACTGTGACTGAACATATTGTAATGAGTTTTATTCGTCACAGCACAGTGAAATTCTTTTCTGCGAATACCCGAGCACGCCAGGAAGGTGGGGTCGGAGCGCAGGGTCGGCCATGATACGGCGCCCCTGAAACAGAGAGGGTTAAGCGCCTTGCTTAAGGGCCCAACAGTGGTAGCGCCAGGGCTCGAACCTGTGTTAGCCCTTGAATCCCTGACCTTCTAATCAGTAACCCAGAGCTTTAACTGCCAAGGCAATACTGCCCCATATTCCAGTGTTTACAGTTAGGATCTACACTTTCCTTACATTCTATCTATACTATCTAGGCACACATACCATACATACCAATATATTCTGCATATCTTTAGATGAGGGCGTCTGAGAAACGTCATGAATGCTAATCATTTATTATACAGTGTATTTGTAAATAATCACTTTCCCTTTCTTTCCTCTCTCCTCCTATCTATTATCTTCTGATGGTGGTTTTTTTTCTTTAATTATACAGCCGTACCAGTACCTGAGCATCACAACAAGCATACTTTTTATCCATTTAGAGTTATGGTTAATATTGTGGAACATCTGCAAGAACAGTTAGTTCCTGCTATCACTTAGGTTATAGCAGCTACTGTATACAATCTTTCCCTTGATTTATCTGTAATTTACTAATACACACACACACACACACACACACACACACACAATCTCTCTCTCAAATAGCCATTTATTATACTGTCCTGAAGACTTTCCTCAAGTTACAGCTTTACCAATGACTTGTAAAGTTCTAAGACTGGAGACTCCTTACTGAAAATTTCACCATTATACATTTTAACCTATTAAAAAAAAAATTTTTCACCCTATTATTATTCAAATTCATTGTTGTTGTTGTTACCGTAGACAAGATAACGAATGACATTTCAATTTCAATTTTGTATAGCGCTTTTTACAATGGTACATTGTCTCAAAGCAGCTTTACAGAAATATCATTTTTACATTTACAAGCGACTTACACATTCACACACCAATGGTAGCAGAGCTGCCATGCAAGGTGCTAGCTTGCCATTGGGGGCAACTTAGGGTTCAGCATTAATATCCACCCATCCATCCTCTACCGCTTACTCCTTTATCAGGGTCCCGGGAGGTCTCAGGAGGCATGGGGCACAAGCCGGGGTACACCCTGGACAGGGTGCCAGTCCATCACAGGGCACAATCACATACACACTCACACACACATTCATACACTACGGACACTTTAGACACGCCAATCCGCCTACCATGCATGTCTTTGGACTGGGGGAGGAAACCGGAGTACCTTGAGGAAACCCCCGACACACGGGGAGAACATGCAAACTCCACACACACTCGAACCCCGGGCCCTGGAGGTGTGAGGCGAACGTGCTAACCCCTAAGCTGCTGTTAGAGCTGTTGACCAATCAGAATCGAGAATTCATCCATGCTGTTGTATAGAAATCGCTCGAATAATAATTTTACTTCAGTGTAGCTTTTTTTTGTTCTTTGTTTCAGTTCAGTGATAACCCTCAGTTACTTATTCTTTTTTGTTTTTGAAGTTAGAGGAATGTAAATGTTAAAAACAAATCATTCGAGCCTGAAGGTTCATTTGCATTGTTTGTACCTTGTTCAACAACAACAACAAAAAAAAAGTACCTCTATTGTACATTCATTTCCTGAAAATGTGCCCTGCTGGTTTGGTTCCTTCAGCTCTACGCTCCTAATTACCCTCGTGAAGAGCCTGATGATTAGCTCACGCACTGAATCAGCAACATAACAGCGGTGGAAATGTGAAACTCTATAGGCTGGAGTGGCAAAAGAAAAGCCTTTGGGTAATCAACACATGTTGAACTTAAAAACGTTTCTAGTTTTGCGAGGATTCGCCAACAAGGATGTACAGCCTATAGCTTTAATAACTTATAACATATTGCATATTGTTATTCCTCATGCTTCTTCTTCTTCTGAGGCTAAACTCGTGAGCTACTGACAAGTAACATCCTACCAGCAGAATGGAATAGAAGTTAATGAAACTGTAGACAAATATTTTCCTGTACTGCTCGCTCTTTTTAAATGGCTCCCTTCAGGCATCTAATGCAGAACGTGTCGACTTCGCAGCAGCACCTAACCATCCGCTTTTACGCAATTACATTCCGTGCCAAGGATGACTCCACTTTGTGCCTATTGGAATTCTTCCATTTATTTATCGCATTGCTTGTTGTGTGTGGTTTGTTTGTTTTTACATTTCTATATATAGCCTAGCAAAAGATTTACTCTGGAGTGTTTTTCTGCTCTCTTAAAGTGAGAGTGTATAATGAAGGTGGGTTTTTAAGGCTCATACATGATTGTGTCACGTATATTTTTTTGAGTTTGCTACTAATTAAGTATTAAAGCTGAACTCTGACGTAAGGGTGAATCCAGTGACTGGGGTGCCATGTTGTGTGCTGCTGATATTACATGTCAATGAAGGTTTTAAAACACATGCAAGATATCTTTAATCATTTAATCAAGAATTATAGCCTGAAAGAAAAATATTTTTTATACATATATATGTATATATATATATATATATATATATATATATATATATATATATATATATATA
>JAFFST010046843.1:92213-109211 GCA_022414735.1 Noturus placidus
CTTGACTATTGTTTAAATTGGTTTGATGTTCCGAAACACTTAAGTGTGACAAACATGCAAAGGAACAGGAAATGAGGAAGGGGGCAAACACTTTTTCACACCACTGTATAGGTATCCGATTTCCCGCTTTAACGTCTGCCGAGCCTACATGCTGTCGAGTCATACAAGCGCTCCTCTTCATAGCGTAGCATGTGCTGGCAAGATTATAGAGTTGTTTATGTTACAGAGGTCCAGAATGCAATGCACTAAATATATTACGCCGTTATGAGATACAGCAGCGAGTTACGTGTATTAGCCGTGTACGTGTATTAGCATGAAAGTTGAAGCTTTGGAAGCTGGAAGTTTTGGCAGACTTCACTCTGTAGCTAGAGATGAAGCGAGGAGAAATCCCTCTACTATCTAGCAGGTAATCCAATTTTGATCCAATTAATACAGACGTCGTTCAGGGGGATGTTTGTTTTTCTTCTTTAAGTGCTCTATATGCAGTTCTACACATAGTGCAGTGAAAGAAACAAAAAAATATCCAACATTTCAGCCAAAAAATGTCAGGAACTGTATTATAAAGCACACTGAGGAACCACTACAGGAGCGTGGCAGCCAAGTCGACTGTGCTTTGTCATTATTCCCATCACGTTGACTTGTCCAGTAGACAAGAACCGAGCAGAGACGGAGAGAAAAACATAGAGACCGAGAAACATCCCTGCTGGGATCCCCTCGTGTGTTTAAATTGATTTGAGTGATGTGCGCGATGCGTTTCAGCCCGCAGGATGACTGTGCACTGAGGCCAAGCTGCAGCTTTCGTGCTGCGAAGAAATACACAGATCTTTCTCTTCAATAAAAGTGTACAGTGTTAAAAGTGCCAAGAGTCCAAATCTTCCCCCGTATTAATGCTGCCTAGTGCACTAAAGTATAAGCGACATGCCCTTAAAACTTGAAAATCGATATATTCAAATATCATAGCTACTTAAAATCCCCATGAAATCAAAATAAAATATGTTAGCATTTAAGGTTATCGATATATACCCGGTGTGCTCCAAAACAACGACAACTCACATTTAGAAGATTCAAAATATACAATCTCTCAATCTCTATCACCGATACGGATCAGCCGTTTTGATGACATCATTCCGCACTTCTCATCATCTGTCCAATCAAATGCTCTCTAGAATCTGAAATGTCCCGCCAACAATATATATACATATATAAACCAAACCTGGTATTGACTGCCATGTACGGCTTAACCCGGGTTGTGAGGTAATCTAAACACTACTGGCTATTTAAAAAGAGGGAGGAGCCACACAATATGTCCCACCCTGACTTCCTGTTTCAGTAGAAATTACATCAACGCTATAACGAATAACGCTGCATGTCTCAAGGCACGTCACAGGGATGTAAAAATGTATCTAGTATGTATATGTGTGTAGTATGTATATGTCTATCTAGTATGTATATGTGAATCTAGTATGTATATGTGTATGTAGTATGTATATGTGAATCTAGTATGTATATGTGTATGTAGTATGTATATGTGTATGTATATGTGTATCTAGTATGTATATGTGTATGTATGTATATGTGTATCTAGTATGTGTATGTATATGTGTATGTAATATGTATATGTGTATCTAGTATGTATATGTGAATCTAGTATGTATATGTGTATGTAGTATGTATATGTGTATCTAGTATGTGTATGTGAATCTAGTATGTATATGTGTATGTAGTATGTATATGTGTATCTAGTATGTATATGTGTATCTAGTATGTATATGTGTATGTAGTATGTATATGTGAATCTAGTATGTATATGTGTATCTAGTATGTATATGTGAATCTAGTATGTATATATGTATGTAGTATGTATATGTGTATGTATGTATATGTGAATCTAGTATGTATATGTGTATGTAGTATGTGTATGTAGTATGTGTATGTGTATCTAGTATGTGTATGTGTATCTAGTATGTGTATGTGTATCTAGTATGTGTATGTGTATCTAGTATGTGTATCTAGTATGTATATGTGTATCTAGTATGTATATGTGTATGTAGTATGTATATGTGTATCTAGTATGTATATGTGAATCTAGTATGTATATGTGTATGTAGTATGTATATGTATATGTGTATCTAGTATGTATATGTGAATCTAGTATGTATATGTGTATGTAGTATGTGTATGTGTATCTAGTATGTGTATGTGTATCTAGTATGTGTATGTAGTAAGTATATGTATATGTGTATCTAGTATGTGTATGTAGTAAGTATATGTGTATCTAGTATGTGTATGTACGTGTGTATATGTGTATGTATGTATATGTATGTGTATGTATGTGTATGTATATGTGTATGTATGTGTATGTATATGTGTATGTATGTGTGTATATGTGTATGTATGTATATGTGTATGTATATGTGTATGTATGTATATGTGTATCTAGTATGTATATGTGTATGTAATATGTATATGTGTATGTATATGTGTATCTAGTATGTATATGTGTATGTATGTATATGTGTATCTAGTATGTGTATGTATATGTGTATGTAGTATGTATATGTGTATGTAGTATGTGTATGTAGTATGTATATGTGTATCTAGTATGTGTCGGTGTATCTAGTATGTATATGTGTATCTAGTATGTAATATCTAGTATGTATATGTATATGTGTATCTAGTATGTAATATGTATATGTGTATGTATGTATATGTGTATCTAGTATGTATATGTGTATGTAATATGTATATGTGTATGTAGTATGTATATGTGTATGTAGTATGTATATCTAGTATGTATATGTGTATGTATGTATATGTGTATCTAGTATGTATATGTGTATGTAATATGTATATGTGTATGTAGTATGTATATGTGTATGTAGTATGTATATCTAGTATGTATATGTGTATGTATGTATATGTGTATCTAGTATGTATATGTGTATGTAATATGTATATGTGTATGTAGTATGTATATGTGTATGTAGTATGTATATCTAGTATGTATATGTGTATGTATGTATATGTGTATCTAGTATGTATATGTGTATGTAATATGTATATGTGTATGTAGTATGTATATGTGTATGTATGTATATGTGTATCTAGTATGTATATGTGTATGTATGTATATGTGTATGTAGTATGTATATGTGTATGTAGTATGTATATGTGTATGTAGTATGTATATGTGTATCTAGTATGTATATGTGTATGTATGTATGTATATTTGTATGTAGTATGTATATGTAGTATGTATATGTGTATGTAGTATAGCAGGAACGTGTGTTTACGGTGTAGGGTTTGAGGAATACAATGATGTGAGGAGGAACAGAATGTGCTGTTATGGAACAATAATCATGGACAGGGTGGTGTGAAGCGGTCCAGACGCAACGCAGAGCGACTATCAGACTATTATTTGAGTTGATTATTTTCCTATCCGAGCATGTCCTGGAGAGTTGTATTCCTCTTATATCAGTTAAATGTAATTTTTATTTATTAAAGAACACTGTAATTGTGTGCAGCATTATCACCTGAGCTGCTGCTATAGAAAATGAATCAACACCTTCTGACTAATCAGAATGTCGAATTCAACGGCGCGGGGGTGTAAAATTTGATAATCCTTTCGTCTCAGAGATGATTACCTGCCCATTTCCCCGAGCACATCTTCTCTTCCTGCTAACTACTTTATCCAATAGATTAAGTCAATGTTTGCTTGATCTGTGATCTATTTCTCGCTCTCTCTCTCTCTCTCTCTCTCTCTTTCTCTCTTGCTCTCTCTCTCTCTCTTTCTCTCTCTCTTTCTCTCTCGCTCTCTCTCTCTCTCTCTCACCCACTCTCTCACTCTCTCTCGCTCTCTCTCTCGCCCTCTCTCTCTCACTCACTATCTCTCTCTCACTCTCTCTCTCTCGCCCTCTCTCCCTCTCTTTCTCTCTCTCGCCCTCTCTCCCTCTTTCTCTCTCTCTCGCCCTCTCTCGCTCTCTCTTTCTCTCTCGCCCTGTCTCACTTTCTTTCTCTCCCTCTCTTTCTCTCTCTCTCCCCCACTCTCGCTCTCTCACTCTCTCTCTCTCTCGCCCACTCTCGCTCTCTCTCTCGCTCTTTCTTGGGCTAACATTGAAAAACACAAAAAATAGAAAAGGCATCCTACCAGCAGGGATGAAGCACAGAAGGTGTCTTCTGAACAGTTAATTAACTAATAACCACTGGTATTATTTGCTTTTGTTATCTTTGTTTTCTTTTTTCTTTGGCACTTCTTTTTTTTTTTTTTCTTAAGGAAGAATCTGATTGCGTTCCGGCTCCTACATCAACCCCAATTAGCCGCATAGAAATTATGCATCTAAGCCCATCACGGCTTAGGCCATTAATGCCTTTGGTGGGGGAGGTAAGCACACACTCGAATTTACATCCATTAGCATCTTAAATGTGATACAATTACTCCTAGTTCCTGCTGTGACTCGTAATTATTTTAGTTATAGTACCACTTTATCATGAAAAGCTTGATGGTGTTTGTTTATATGGACAAAGACACCGCATGGAAAATACTGTTACAGCAACACCCCATGTATGGCGTAGGGCTTGTGATTGTACAGTGATTGGTTCTCACTGCAAAACCTCACTGATTGTTTTTCACCGAAGAGTGAAGAAGGTTTTGTGTTTCAGTGTGTCACAAATGAAATGCACTACTGTCTGTGTAGACCCGGTCTCACTGAACAGGCTACACAAATACTAGTCCTTGCTCTTGTCGTATCAAAACTGAACTACTGCAATGCACTACTCTCCTCTCGGGCCTCCCAGAAAGCTCCATCAAACCCCTTCAGATGATTCAGAATGCAGCAGAGCACCTCGTCTTCAACCAGCACAAAAGAACCCACGTCACACCCCTCTTCATCTACATGACGCTTTTATCCAAAGCGACTTACAAATGAGACACACTCACACACCAATGGTAGCAGAGCTGCATGCAAGGTGCTAGCTTGCCATCGGGGGCAACTTAGGGTTCAGTGTCTTGCCCAAGGACACTTCGGCATGGGATCACCCGGGCCGGGATTCGAACCACCAACCCTACGATTAGTGGACTACCCGCTCTACCGACTGAGCCACAGCCGCCCTTCAGCTCCCTCCACTGGCTTCCTGTATCCACCCGTATCAAATTCAAGGCCTTCATGCTCACGTTCTCACCTTGTCTGGAACATCACGCTCCTACCTCAACTCTCTTCTGAAGCCTTACGTTCCCTCACGCAACCTGCGATCGATTAAAAACTGGCGCTTGGTAGCGTCTACTCAGCGTGGCTCAAGGTCCTTTTCCAGACCCTTCACAATAACAGTCCCTCGGTGGTCGATTGAACTTCCAACCTCAATCCGGACCACAGAATCTCTCACCATCTTCAAAAAACATCTAAAGACCCACCTCTTCCGTGCGCACTTAACTAACCCCTAAAACACCAACTGCACAATATCGTAAAAAAGCCAAACCTCCTACTCTGGTTCTTACACCACACTCACTTTGCTGTTCTAAAACTCAATTAAAAGATCATGTACAGTAGCACTACCTGTCTTGTTCTCCACTTGATATATCGCTTCGCTTGTATTACTTCATTTCTAAGTCGCTCTGGATAAAAGCGGACGCGGTTCTGATAACCGTTGCTAACCGAGTCACCTGCACAACAATAATGAGCCTGTTTTTTCCAGTGAGTTTATTCCGTGCTTTAGGACTCACACCATGAAATCACTAATGAGGAACTCATTTGCAAGCCCTGTTAGGAGTTAATGAGCAGCGGTGAGTTTAATGTGCGCCACTGAGGTTTAGTTGTCCAACAGGCTGTGAGACACAGAGTTGACTTGTGTTCGTGATATAACGCTTCAGCATCAGAAACGAAACAACAATAGTGACAGCCGAAAAAGAAAAAAAACAACAACATATAAATGGACTGTGGATATCTTCTGTCTTTTTATCTCCCTCGCACGTCTGTTTCATTTGCCTGTTTCTCCTTGTGCCGTGGTAACACGTTCGGCTCGGTTAGGATCACTGTCACTGATGTAAAGAGGGGAAAATGAGCCGATGGAGGAAGGTGGAATGGAGATGGAGGTTTATATGCATTCTGTGGAGGTGTAGATGGAGAGAGACAAAAGAAGTGGAGCTGTTCAGGAACACGGGAGGCTCGAATGCATAAGCTCAGGTGTAGAGAGAGGGCTCGCTCGTCTGAGTAACTGAGTATAACGCATTCAAACCGGGACAGTACCGCGTCTCTGGAAACCGAAAACTGACAAAAGCGTCTCGGCACTGTTTACCGTTCCTTCCTCGATCGAACCCTGAGCTCATTAGCCAGCCCTTCTTCGCAAGTAGAGCGTGAAAATTAAAAAGAAAGAAAACGAACCGTCAGTAAATAGAGCACATAAGTGAGCGGCGAGCCCGAACCTCCCCGACGACAAGCGCATCAATCTCATCTAAAATTCAGCACTTAGAGGTGAAGACGATGTCAAAGGATGCAGCTAATCCACACCAGCGCTGCTTCTCATTCAGGCCGGGTGTGTAGGTGTATCGAGTCTCCTCGAACGAGAGGTGCTATACGGCTTCATCTCTATTCCGCGGCTGTCGCGCCATGACCTTTCCGACCTCTGAGATTAGGCAAGAGTTAAAAATTTGATTGAGTCGAATAAAAGAAGAAAAACGCAACCTTCTTGTTCTGGCGCTAACCTTGAGGAGTCGTAACATGGACGAGTGAGCAAGGATGGCTGAGAACTTTTCTGTCCGGGGCGGCTGTGGCTCAGTCGGTTGAGCGGGTTGTCCACTAATCTAAGGGTTGGCGGTTCGATTCCCGGCCCATGTCCCGGCCACATACCGAAGTGTCCTTGGGCAAGACGCTGAACCCCAAGTTGCCCCTGATGGCAAGCTAGCACCTTGCATGGTAGCTCTGCTCCCATTGGTGTGTGAGTGTGTGAATGTGTGTGTGAATGGCTGAATGAGACACAGTGTAAAGCGCTTTGGATAAAAGCGCTATATAAGTGCGCCATAAAAAAAGTCTAAACCTCTGAAGCCTACGTTAAAATTAAAGTTCAACGTGTCCATGTTAAAATTTGTATGATGGGTCTAGCCGTGTCAGTGCTAATGTGCTACTCATTAATGTAGCCCTGTAGCGGTTGTGTGACACCCCACAGTGTTATCGCTAGCACAATGTTAGTGACAGTCGGACTTGATTGGGATTAGATCGGGATTAGATTTGTGGCAACTTAAAAAAAACAAAAAAATCCCAAAGAACAATATAACGAGAAAGAAGGAAAAACAGTGGCGAAAATAAACATCGATCTTTGTTAATTTTTAAAACTTTGTACATTTTTACATTCACAAACAGCTCTATATATAACACACTACATGAAAGGGAATATCTGAAAAACCATAATAGGCCCACTTTAAATAAAGCTAATATATATATATATATATATATATAAATAAACACTGTTGTGAAGACAGTGCAGTAATACTGAGGTATTTTTCATGTAAATGTTTCCCAGGCAACCCCAAAAATACGCTACCTTAGTTCATTTATTGTCTATTTGAGGACGTTAACACTAACAACAACGTTTAGCATTACCTACGTATCTGTTTGGTCTTCGATTTTATGCGAGTAGTTTAGTTCTTTAATTATAGATGTAGCAAAGGCTAAATCCCACTGCATCACTATTTGCAGGGTTGAGATAAATATAAATCTGTGCCCTGTGATGGACTGGCACTCTGTCCAGGGTGTACCCCGCCTTGTGCCCGATGCTCCCTGGGATAGGCTCCAGGTTCCCCTGTGACCCTGAAAAGGAGTAAGCGGTTGAAAATGGATGGATGGATGGAAGAAAATAAGTGTTTTCTGTGAGTTTTAAGTGGAATCAGCAGTTCAGGGGAAATTGTATTGTCATGTATTAATTTCTGAAGTACACAGAGTCATTTATTCACATTTCACCTGTACTTTACATTAAAAAGCTTTACAAAATAATAATAATAACAATAATAATTCGGTCCAAATATTGAAATGCTGTATATTATTGAACATATTAAGAGATATTGACATGCTAGGATAGGAATCGTTGACCGTTTTGACCATAGATAGGCCTCCACAAGGGAGAATCTCATTTATTTATTTATTTACTTATTTATTTATTTGTTTATTCTAAACAAATGCAGCAGCCTTTCTTTAAAAAGCGGCTGTGGCTCAGTCGGTAGAGCGGGTTGTCCACTAATCTACTAATCGTAGGGTTGGTGGTTGGAATCCCGGCCCGGGTGATCCCATGCCGAAGTGCCCTTGGGCAAGACACTGAACCCTAAGTTGCCCCCGATGGCAAGCTAGCACCTTGCATGCAGCTCTGCTACCATTGGTGTGTGAGTGTGCACTTGTAAGTCGCTTTGGATAAAAGCGTCAGCTAAATATGTAAAAAAAATAGCTAAAATATGTCCTTTTGCTTGCTGAGGTGAAGGTTAGGGCTGGATGGTGTAGCATAGAATGAATTAGCTGCATAAATAATTGTGTCAAAAGTATAATAAGACAAATGTGTGTGTGTGTATGTGTGTGTGTGTGTGTTCAGAGAGACAGCGAGACAGGCTGTGGGAGGGATATTTAATTCCCTTCCGTATTTCATCATGTTTCTCCACAGGTATGGATAATTCTCACTGGCTCACTTTCTAATCCAGAGCTATTTCATTACCCACGCATGAACTGACACACACACACACACACACACACACACACACACACACACTAGTCTGTATGTCTGACTCCCTCTCTTCAGTCGCTCTCCTGGGGACAGAAACAAAAGTTAATTGAAATAAATGAACTAGGGAGTGAATCAGAGTTGATTACATCTGCGAGGTGGGAAGTGATGCTGATTGCAAGCACACTGAGATGAAAAAATGGAGGAGGGGGTGGAAGAGGGAAATAGAAAGTGAGAACGAGAGTACGGTAGCAGTTAATGAAGATACAGGCTTGTCTCTTGTCTTTAGAGAAAACATCACCATCGCAGATCCCCCCGCCGCCCTCCACTTTCCCAACACCCCCCCCAAAAAAATCCCTCGCTTTGACGATTCTCACCACAGTGCTTTGCTTTCCTGCTCCTTTATTTTTCACTAATTGGTTTTTACAAATACATTTTACACATATATTTACTTTTTCCTCATCCAGGAAGCAAACTGCTAGAATTCAAAGATCTGTAAATAACTGTACAGTATACAAAATGAGTACCACAGATACTATACATACAGTGAGGACAAGAAGAGGCGGAGAATAAATTCAAGGCTGTCTTCGTAAAAGACTAAAACGTTTACACTTCCGCTTCCGCACCCACTGCCACGCCCCGGACAGATATTAGATAAGATATTGAATGTTAAGTAAGGATTAGCACCAGGATTAGCACCAGAATAAGCCTTCAGGTGTTTGCTGAGCACCGTCGAGCTCTTCTTCTTCCTCTGCCCTCCGACCTGCCCTCTCAAGACACAGAAATTAATAACACGACAACAACAAAAATCTCTAGCACCTACAATAAAGCACCCAATCATTTGGTGAAGGGTGTGAGTAAAATTCCAAGCGTGAATCGTGGACAGAGGTCGTATTACAGAAACGTCCCGGATTGATCCGTTTGCCCCGTGAACATGATGAGATCTGTTAAAGCTATAGAACAATAATCCCGTTCAATACACGAAAAGCCTAAACGGGATGCTTCCACGCGCAGTAATTTAGCATGCTAATACTTATATAAGCGTACTCTCAGCTCTGAAAGGAGTTTCGGCTTCAAGGCGAATCACAGATTTATATCCATGCTCTGCTTTCGATATGTGATCGTTTCTATAGTAACAGCTCGTTCTCAGGAACCTGTACAGCTACATATCGTGTGATCTACGGCTAATTAAAAAAAATGCTATTTAACAAAAATCTGTGAACGTCGATACACTACGTGTTAGTTTACTTGACATTTAAGGGTGAAGTCTACAGTGTCAGCGCTTTGTAACAGTCAGGTTCGCCAACGCTTGGCGTTTTTCTAGACAAGCTGTGTTCTTTTAACTTCAGGAGCGACAGAACGTGAGGCTGGTGAGTAAACAACTGTTTATTGCTGCTTCTTCTGTAAATAAAACGGCGCGATTGGCAGAACGCTGTGGTATAAGAGGAATGAAACGCTTTGAGATGTGCGTTATGGAAAAATAACGAAGTTTGGGGTTGTAGCAGTAACACACACCACCCCGTTAATTCGTATTTCTCTATAACGGCGTGATGCCTTATTGATAGGTTTCCTAGTTTCCTACTAGCAAGGGTGGTTTGGATAGTTAACAGTTCTTAGTCTTCTAAAGTTCTACTCTGGAATATTTCTTCATGAAGAAATATTTGCTATTAATCGTTTTTGCTTTTAATGATTCGCTTAGTGAAATGATTATCGGTTAAGTTGGTTCATGTAAAAGCCACTTAGGTTCTGCACATATCTCCTAATGCATACATAGATTCATTAAGAACTTACAAACTACTAAATGAATTATATTTACTCAGAATACTCGATTCTGATTGGCTGGACAGTTTGCAGTAAGACTGTATATATATATATATATATAACACAGGTAATTTCGGTCAGTTTAATCACTAAATTACTAAATTAATGTGCTGCCTATAAACAATTGTAACCATAGTAACATACAGTAGTTAAACTCACAGCGTCATCATTAGTAGCGACGCGGCACAGACACAGGTAAATCACACACGTGCACAATCTCTCTCTCTCTCTCTCTCTCTCACTCTAATAACTATGTCTTATCATTCATTCAAATAAATGTGATCTTATCGCACTACTTTACCTCTGTGTGGGATTTCGAGTAGGCAGAATTCTAGATCTAACGACCCGGATATAAAATAATTGACAAAGATGAACCGTTATTGTAAAAAGCGCTATACAAATTGATACATTTTTATTGTTAGCTTTTCAGTCAAATTTCGCACTAGAAATATCAATGCCGACACGTGAGCATGGTATAAGCGGGATAATCCATGGCGAGACGTGCGTTATGCCATTGTAATGCACTCCGCTTCACGTCAGGTGGATCTGTGCCTCCACGTCGTGCATTAAAACCGTGTAACGCACCCCTAGACGTGGATCAGTCCCTACTTATGCATGACCTGTTATGCCTAAATATGTCTTATTTATTTGTCTTTTGTCTTGTGTTTTTGGTACAATATGACACTGTGACTGGAAACACTATGGCCAGAGGTGATAGAGCTCCCAGACGCTGGCGGCATTAGGCACCTTTCACGTTTACCTTTCACGTTTTTCCTTTTCCCTACATATACTGTTCCTGTTCAATCTGTAGATTTGAGCTGAAACCTTTCAGAAGTCGTGCATTTCTTGGTAAATATCTGATCGGAAGATTCTTGAAGCGGGCAATATACATCAGAGTCTGAAGATTAGCATCAGTCTCCTGGATCCTGAAGTTCTAACAACTTGGTGCCGTGACCCAGATGGCTCAATAACACCTCTCTAGTGAGTTACGCCGTTAAGTTCGGACATTTCTGTAACACAACCCCAGGACTAAAATGAAAGCTATATGAATGTAATGGGATTTTTACCGTGTTTAAGAGAACAACACTGTGCTGTGAACCCAACGTTATTACTTGAACTCTAGAACCCATGTAGATCACACTACTGTGTAGAAACATAGACTAAGTAAATGCCAAGCATGTGACCTGACCTGATGAAGCAACACAACGTGAAGGCTACTGTTTATATGAATAAACTGCTGCGCACACCCCACCCTTCTCGAAGCACGAGCGGCGTACAACACTGTTTATTTATTATGACACGCTAATTAAAGATCAGCTGAGCCGCGAAGCTGACACGTGACAGAAAACATCTAAGAGAACAATTAACCAGATCCAGGTGGCGTTTCCTTGTCAAAACTGTTCTGAGGTATAACCGCTTCCGTCGGTGTGCCACCGCGGTCAAGGTGAAGGAAAAATAAAATATTACAGTATCCCTTAAATGGCGAATTCATTTAAAATTGCGTTACGCATAAAAACAAACAAGCAAGCCATCCATGCCACCGAAAATAAAGACTGCTGCTATGCCGTGGACGAAGCGGCCCGTGACGCGGACCGTGTGACGGGTGTGTCTGCCTCTCAGTGTCAGGTTCATGTGGAAGTGGCTTATTAATTCATTCACACACCACAGCGAGCAGAGACGAGAATAAACAAGGAATTTGTTTTTCAAGAAAATGTCCACGCACATGGAAACTTCTGCTTTGTCTGGATCCTCGAGGGTTGATCATGGCACCTTTGCAATTTTGTTCAAAAGTTCACAGCAAAAGACAAAAATGCATGCCACGGTACCGGCGCATGCACGCTACGTTTAAAAAAAAAAAAAAACAATAATAATAAATATTGCGTTGTGGTACAGATAAAGTCCTGAATCCCATGTCTCAATCCGTTAGCCGTTAAAACACACAGGTCCGACCTGGAAGCCAAACTTCTGGTTGCTATTCCCGATGTCTGAGGCAGAAACGTCGATGATGGGGAGCAGCTCTGATCTCGGGGAGTCGATCTTCAGCACCGTCGTGTCCTGGCCTTTGCGTGTCTGCGAGAGAAAACACAATACAACACGACTCAACACAATCTGAAGCGAATGCTTGCTCTGAACATGTCAGTATATATATATATATATATATATATATATATATATATATATATATATATATATAAACATTTTTTAAACTTTCCTATGGACCCACTGCAATTCCACCACTGACCACTAGGGTAGAGTACACAGTGCACAGTGTAAGTGTATAGTACGTCATTTTTGTGACACATTGTGTTTTTGGAACAGAAGTAATGTAATGAGTAAATGTACCGCACACAGACCGACTAATCGATAATGAGATTCGTCGACAACGATTTTCATAATCGATTATTATCGATTTTATGCATTAGTTGTTGCAGCTCTAGTTAAGACGTTGGGCTACTGATCGGAAGGTTGTGAGTTCAAACCCCAGCAGCGCCAAGCCGCCACTGTTGGGCCCTTGAGCAAGGTCCTTAACTCTCAACTACTCAGATATATAAATGTAAGTCGATCTGGATAAGGGCGTCTACTAAATGCCTCAAATGTAAATGTAAACATAAACAAGGCCACAGAAGACACACACGCACTTTTTAGACAAATAAACAAATCCGTTACTGAAAGAAGCATTATACATCACTGCAGCATTAACCGTGATAAAACACTCAGAAAAGATGAATGAACGAATGATTAATGATTGTAAAACCTCTCCGTTGCGTTGCCGTGTTGTCTCTTTTCTTTCCGTAAACAGAACGGGATGGGGGGGAGGGTGTATATATACACAGCCATTGCACTCTGAGTAGTCTAATCACTGGTAAGTCATCTGATAGTAACACTTTCATTTGCTCATTTTGCATTCACACATCCTTCTCACAAAATCGTTTTTATAATTACAAGACGTTCAAAACGGGGGAGAGAGAGAGAAAAAAAAAACGCAGCGTGTATCTCGCTACTCGCCATCTTTTCTTTTCATTTTTTCTCATGAGGGAATAATTACACGCTTGGTTAAAACTGCAGAATAGTGCCTGAAATATCTTTTCTCTCTTTACAGAGATTCGGATCGACCGCGGCGGTGTACTCGCTTTGTGCAAATACGACGTCACGCTGAGTTCAAATTACAGCAGGACCTGTGGGAAGTTCTACAGACTAGCTCTCAGAGACACGGAGAGACATTGTAATACCTGGCGGATTACTGCGCTTTCAAATTGAATAAAGGATTGAATAAAAATTTGTATTATTATTATTTTTTTTTTTAAACAAAAGAAAAGAACCAAAGGAGCATTTCTCCTGCTTATCAGTAATACACAGATCTGATGCGCGGGAAACAAGTTGAAGCAAACAGAATGACATTTAGATAAGACGCATGCAAAAATGACATTTACATCAGCAGGGTACAAATCATCGCTGGTCTGTGGGCCGTATCACAGGTGTATCATAAATTATGGCCCGAAATGAATTAAACACTATCACGCTAACCTTATCTCGCTCGTCTTTTATTAAAGACGCAGCACGCGGCTAATTTGGAAAATAACAGTACCGGCTGGCGCTAATTTAAATGCTCACAAAGTTTCATATTCTTATGATTAGCGAAAAATCGTATCATATTACCTGCATTATTATTACTATTATAAGTATTATTGTTTCTCTGTACATGCTGTGTATCACAATATACAGTATCTCAGTAAAGTAAATACACCCCGCACATTTGTGTAAATATGTGATGATATCTTGTCATGTGACAACACTGAAGAAATGACACTGTGCTACAATGTAAAGTAGTGAGTGTACAGCTTGTGTAACAGTGTAAATTTACTGTCCCCTCAAAATAACTCAACACACAGACATTAATGTCTAAACCGCTGGCAACAAAAGTGAGTACACCCATAAGTAACTCGAGCTAATAATTCTGTCAGGAGAGTGTGCTATGTGTTAAGTTTGAATGGAAACTCAATCGTCTGAGCTTTCTAGTAAACAACCCAAAGTCAGGAGATTTGAAGTTTTCTGAGAAATGTTTAGACACGTTAGCAACATTCCTGTATTATGGTTAGCAAGCATAAGCACTAGTTGCTAGATTTCATCTCATTTTGAACGTTGGGGAAACGTTCCATAATGTTAGAGATACTGTGTACATAAAAAAACTAAATAAATAATGGCTGTGACCGTGGATAGCATTATAGTGGGAGCCTGTGGCTCAGTCGGTAGAGCGGGTTGTCCACTAATCGTAGGGTTGGTGGTTTGAATCCTGGCCCGGATGACTCCACATGCCGAAGTGTCCTTGGGAAAGACACTGAACCCTAAGTTGCCCAAAATGGTAAGTTAGTACCTTGCATGGCTGCTCTGCTACCTTTGGTGTGTGAATGGGTGAATGAGACACAGTGCAAGGCGCTATATAAGTGCGCCATTTAACATTAACAATTTAACGTCGGGGGAGTGTTTTCTGAACGTAAAGATTTAGGGGTGTATTGTGAGATTTATATAAACATTCCTGCAATATTTCTTTAGAAAGTACGGAAACACAAACGTTTTGTAATGGTAATTTATGTACGTGTTACGTCTCACCAGCAGATGGCATTGCGGCGCTGCCACGGACTAATCACCTGACTCTTGTTTTGGTTTTCGTTTGCTTCCTGCTTGGACATTGTATTAAATTTCATCAAGATTTGTCCCAGGGGTCCATGTTTGAGTTTGATCATGTGTCATATTTAAACCCCTTGGTTACAGTGCACGGCGCGCGTTATTGTTTGTGTTTGTGTTTACGGTTACGTACTCTTGTGAAGAGCATCTGATCTAGCACCGGTGATAAGCGGTCTTTGTTTTATGTCTCGTGTTCTACCTCGACTCTAGTTCCATGTTTCCTAAGTTTATCCAGTGTAGACCGTACTCCTGTGTTTATTCATGTTTTGTTTGTTTGTTTGTTTATTAATAAAGACAACACCCCAGCGATTACTTCCTGCTTCTGTCCGTTCCATAACAGTACGATGGATGCCGTGTGAACGACAAAAATTGTAAAGTGTTTACTAGAGGATCTAGATCTAGTGTTTGTAGATGATTTTTGGACGGCATTTTTTTTTTTTCAAAATTTGCGAATGCGTCTTGTGGAGTTTTTGCTCAAATCGGTGAAATTTCACTGAATGTTTTGACCCAAATCTGCGAAAAATCTTTGATAATTCTGGAATATTGCACGCTCCTACGAATGTTTATTATGGAGGGACTGGTGATAAGTGGGAATACAGCCTCTAATCAATCACAGGGCATCATACACATATTTACACACTCTTTTACACACCTGGGGACAATTTAGAGACGACCGAGTAGATTTTTAGGAGGAAACTCAGACAGGTTCCAGAAGCAGGGACTCGTACTGCAAGGCAGTAGCAATACCCAACAACCCTGGGTTTAGATGCTCACCGCATTTGAATGTTCCTGTTAGCTAGGTTTAGAGCTCACCTGGCAGCCGTCGTACAGAGGTGTTATGAAGGGCGTTTTGTCATGAGTCATCTCCTCGTCGTTGCTGGCGCGGAAGCGTAGGGCGTACTGGTGCCTGCGGCTGGTGGCGTCGTACCAGCCGGCTGAGTTCTGGCAAATGTAGGTGAAGCTCTGTCTGGCTGTGGCACTCAGAAGCTTCAGGAAGGTCAGCTGGACCACAGGGACCGAGATGCCATCAGCGTCTATATAGGAGAACTGTAGCAGGGAAAACATAGTGGAGCAGGTCCTCAGCGTACGTTCTACGGATATCAGCAAGACTCAAATGAACCTTGTTTTCCTGCATTTAACATGAGCTCATTAGTGAAACCTGATGCAGATCGGTGTAGCACCCCACGAGTACTTCAGAGTTTGAATTATACACCAGAGACACACAATCTTCTACTCAGAATGCGAGCTCAGAGACATCTGACTGAGCGAATCTGCGTGACAAGGTGGCATGTGTCACACGGAATGAACGAGCTTGTGGTGAGCAAAGCCTCCGCCATAGCTCCGAACTCTTCTTTAATAAGCTGAGACTGATGGAGATATTTCATATGCACTCGCAAGAGTTTGGCCTGAGGCTCAGAAACGCAGACACATACTAATATCTCCTCCAAGACCGCATTCATTATTTATTTCTTTATTTTTTTTTTTTTTAATTTCATTTACAGCCAGACATGGACTTATTCACATCACTCAGTTATTTCAGCTTAATCCCCAAGCCTCTTCTCTTCCCTTAATTACATATCAAACATTTAATAATGGTCTGATAATCCTATAGCTATAATAAGAACTCAAAGTACATAATTATACATAATACAGTGCCTTGCGAAAGTATTCGGCCCCCTTGAACTGTTCGACCTTTTGCCACGTTTCAGGCCTCAAACATAAAGATATAAAACTGTAATTTTTTGTGAAGAATCAACAACAGGTGGGACACAATCATGAAGTGGAACCAAATTTATTGGATAT